>QNQO01002300.1:0-131068 GCA_003290165.1 Berberis thunbergii
ATTTTGATGTAAAAGCTTGCCACACTCCCTTTGCAAATCTGCACTTGAATTATTTATATATTCATTTTGTAGAAATATTATGTGCTTGTGAGGATGTTTCCCTTCTTTTGAAGGATCGCTAGAGTAAGAAATTAATCATGTAAAATTGACCAATTGAAGAAAACTGCCATTAGAGGTGTGTTTGGGAATCCAAATCATCTTGTTAGAGTGGTCTTTCTAAAGTTCACAACCATGGGAAACATGGCTAGATTGTTTATGTTTCCTAGTCAGAAAATTAGGATTATGTGTTATAATTAATTATCTGAAAAGGTGGACTTCTGAGAGAGATACTTAGTTGGCTGGACTTAACCTACACCAAACCAATCCTCCCATCAAACAGTCACAGCGAATCCCTTCTTTAGCACTTAAGCTCCGTGCGAAATATCTATAACTCCGATAGGATGATTCACGGAGGAGAGGGTGGCAAGCTACACTCCATTAACTAAGGAAATTTATGGGCCCCTTATTGGTCATTCCACCAAATAAGGAAATATATGCAAGGAAGAACTAACTCAGGTGTTCTTTCATCCTGAAGAAATCCCCTGTTGTCAAGTGTTGAGTTGCCACATTGGGTGGTGATTTGGAAAGAGAGTAATAGAAGGATCTTCAAATATGTAACGACATCAATCGATAATGACATCAAATATTTGCTTTGGCACTGGGGCTACATTTTGGGATGTTCTAAATGGGGTTCCCTTCATCTCATCTCTGTATGTGAGACTGGGCTAGCATTTTCAAGCTGTAGTTGGCACTTCTAGTTTTAGTCTACTTTTCTGTTGTCTTGCATTGTTTTCTTCAGTGACCTGCTAAGTCACCTGGATGTTGTACCCGTTTCTTTTTGCATGGATATTCTTCTTGCTTTTATTGATAAAAAGAATGTTGAGCCTTCCGCTAATTTTCCTAGAAATCACATACTACATGGGGAAACCATAAGGGTGAGGGAAATTATTCCTTCCCTGAAGTTCTTGAGACTTGAGAGCTTTCCAAAACACGCCATCTAAAAGTGAAGTTGTATCAGTCAATTTGTGAAGAATTTAACATACATATATTACTTATGTTCTGTAAGGGTGTATCCTTGATTCTATCATACAGATGCTTTGGTATTTATGGAGTTTCCATTGAAAATTCTCCCATTTCTCTCCTTCAGGATTTTCCAAAAGATCCAAATTAAAACTCGTTAACTTGTGAAACGTTAAAATCCTAAGCAAAATAGAATTGCTGAAATCCTAGTCTAGGACAACCACAATTCCGAAAACAAATAACAACTTTTAAAAGAAATAGAATTCGTAAACTCTAGATATTGAAACAAATTTTGTAAATCTAAAAATATCATCTATTGGGAAGAAAGAAAAAAAACTAATCTACTTAAAAGGAGTACGAAAATGTCAACAGTGAACCCTTGGCTTACGATCTATTTCTTATTGGCTTATTTTACTGCACACTCCATTGAAAACCTAGACTTTTTGCAAAAGCATTTATCACCCATGTAATGGCACCAATACAAATACGAGGCACAAGATGCTTTGACTAAAAAAAAACAATAAGAGGACGAACTTGTGCATTATATCATTTACTTTTTTCAGCTATAAATATTGGTCATGTTTTAGATCAATATTGCTACAATGTACCAATAACAGTCCACAATATATTTGTAACATTTATAAAGAATTAAATTCTTGAAAATATGTGAAAAAGTTAATGATTTGTGTCGAGAGTGTCCAATTCATACCTGACTCAGGAAATCTTTTGAAAATGAAATGTGTTACATGGCCTGTCACCATAGCTTGTTTAACATGGCACCCGTGCGAAATACACCAAACCGTCCAATAAGAGTCAATTAGTGATTTCGTTTTCAATCATCTACTATCCCAAAACACCCTATTAGCACACAGTTTATAATTTAAATGGTGCCAACTTAAGTTATAGAAACTTTGAGCATGGAAGTACCATATGAATGCCAGTATATATGTTTTTATCTTATTAAACCTAGAAGATTTTGTTATTAGACAGAAATAAATTTCAACTATCCGAGTCCCTGCTAGAATGAGAACAACTTTCTAGGGTAAACTTGGGCCCAAAAATCTGTAGGGCTGTCAAGATGCATGTTACCTAGAACCCAAATTGGAGAACTTGTTTTTCAGTCTCCTACATTTTATTCACTAGGCATATATTCATAAAAGTGTGAGCTTCTTATGAATTTTATCTAGATTTACTTCTGAAGTACTATTTTTTTTTCTGAGTTTACAGATGGAACAACCTTCAAAATATTTTATTATTGTGTTACTGGTGTTTTTATCAAGTATGCAATCTGCATTCGGCATTAGATTTGTGATTGACAGGGAAGAGTGTTTCTCTCATTCTGTTCAATATGAAGGGGATACAGTTCATGTTTCATTTGTCGTGATCAAAGCTGATGCACCGTGGCATTATGGTGAAGATGGTGTGGATCTTGTGGTAAGTCTTATTCGCCCCAAAGAAATATTATAGATTGTGTTCTTTTGAGTTGAACCACTATTATGTAGCTATTTTGAGAAAGGTGTGCTTCAATGTAGTGTGTCTTTTCTTTGTAGGACTTGAACTTGTAGATCTAGATGTTCCGAGTTCTTTGAGTATGTTCTCTTCAAGCGTGAAGTCCTTAGTGGGTCGTGATTAGTCATATGAAGAAGAGGGTGTTCACCAAGATATTGGTGGGAAAAGTAACTACAGTGGTTCTGAGGTTGTGCGATTTTCGCAATGGGGTCTAACTGTATTTCAATCGTAGATAGTTGCTTCCTCGACCCTAATCCAAGTGCTTCCTTAACCATGGGATAAGAGGCCTGAGTGCTTTTGTCTAAATTAGTGGTCTTGTTTATGGGTGTTTTGCTAGGGGATTCAAATTCATCTCCTTTGTCAATTGTGGCGTTGTTGTTGTTTTTTTGTAGCCTGTTTTAGCTTCTGATAAATTTTGCCCAATGAGAAGGGAACAAGGTCACCGAATTTAGATATGGGCATCAATTGTCTTCTTGGTTTTGCAGTTTTTTTTTTCGTTGGTGGGGGGTGGGGACATTATGTGCTCGTCAGATTATGGGGTAGGACAGATTAAGATTTACTCAGAGTTAGAATTTATGCAACCCAGTCCTGATAATTCAATAAGTAAAAGTCAACTGTGCTGTATTGTAAAAGAAGACGCACTTAAGATGCTATTGATGAGATTGAGTTGGATTTAGTTGTTGTAACAGTACTTTTGGAATCATGCCTATTACTTGTCAGTAGATGCCACTACTAATCTGCATAAACTTAATGAAAACACCAGGTGAAGGGACCTTCTGGTGATCAAATTCATGATGCTCGCGGCCAGACAAGTGATAAGTTTGAGTTTGTTGTTCAGAAGAAAGGTCTTCATCAATTTTGCTTCACTAACAAGTCACCTTATCACGAAACTGTCGACTTTGATGTTCACGTCGGACATTTTACATATTCGATCAACATGCAAAAAGATGGTGAGACATCGAGTTTGACAAAGTTTTATCATATTTCTTGTGAACTCCTAATTGATGCAAACGAGAGCTTTGCTAACTGCTGATGATGCGTGCAGAGCATTTCAACCCATTGTTGGAACAAATCTCAAGGTTAGAAGAAGCTCTTTACAATATCCAGTTTGAACAACATTGGCTAGAGGCTCAAACTGATCGCCAGGCAATAGGTACTTATTAGAATCCTAATTTAATTCGTTATACTTTTGAATCTATAGTAGATCTCCCAGCACTTGGTTAGTTACATTTTAGTGAACAATATAATCCTTATGCCTGTCAGATGCTTTGGATTCCTGGAACTGGATGCCATAGGGCCACATCTACATCTAAAAATTCAGACAGCAAGGGCTTGGTTGCTTTCAAATATATTGAACTGATAACCAATTGATGAAATTTTTTGAACAGACATGTACATTCTGTCTACTTAACAACATCGGTCAACTTTAGCAATTAGTGTTAACAAATACACAAAACCAGAAAGCAGATGGGAAGACACTAATTGTAACGTAAAACAAAATCAGATGCATTATTTCATGGATGGTGTCAACAATCACACACTATTCCATTTTGTTACTCACCATAGTGTATATATCAATTACGTTGGCTTGTAAAAAGGCTGCTATTCGAGGTGAATGGAAGGATTTCAGCATCACAAAAGTACCCGATTCCAAAATATGGACTTAACATCATATCTGATTCACTAAGTTTTTTACTTATATCATATGAAAGTAATCTTTAGGTATTCCTTGAGGAATCCTAATTGCCTAAGGTGTTATATACATATTGGTGTTTTAGAAATTTTGATACCAACAGGTATATATCGGTACCAATATTAACATGGTGAATATTTGAACAGGCCCAAAAGTTTTTGAATATAAATCTTGAATGTTTTTAGTTTTTTTCCTTCAGTGCATTGACTAGTTTTCATATGATTTGGTGACAGTGAATGAAGGAATGAGCAGCAGAGCAATCCACAAAGCAATGTTTGAATCAGCAGCCCTTATTGCAGCCAGCGTTCTACAAGTTTTCCTCTTGCGTCGCCTTTTTGAAAGAAAGCTTGGCACATCCAGAGTTTAGGGTTGTTACTGCATCTTATGATGTGCATCTGCTAGCAATAGATCCAGGCTTTCCTCCCCTCATTGTACCTGTTGAGACTAGTTGAATTATTTATGGTTCAGAAGAAAAAGATGTAAATTAACTTTTAGAAATTTATGAAGATATATAGAACGGGCTTGTGAGATTGATGAAGGGAATCAAATACAATTGGTAATAAGTGAAACTTCATGCAAATTAAGGAATACTGGCAACAATTACGTGGTGCTCTTTTTTTTGGTACGAGACAATTCTACACTCTGATCTAAACCATTTAGACTCTCATCCCGTAAAGGAAACGATGATGATGTACTTGAATGACTTACTGCATTTTTTATTTGTTAGGGTGGTATACTGTGAATTGAAGAAGTGCAACATGTTGGGTTGTATTATTGTAGTTTCTGGTGTTGCCATGTTATGAAAGTTGGATCGTCTGTTGAATTGCATAGTCTTGGTATTTTGTCATTCCTATGTTTAGATGTGAAAATATGTGCAATTTGTTACGAACCAACCCAGACTTTTGTCAAAATAGCGGAAAGCAGATAACTTGATCGTGGATGACAATACATTATCGATTAATAAACACAAATGCAATAGCTTCTTGTCATTAATATCTCTTATCTGGAATTCACACCACTGCTGGTGATGGTACAATCAAATGAATCCAATCATTTACATGAGAACACAAAATTGATTTCAACAATACAGTTTCAAAATGTAACAAACAAACCAAAATTGGTAGCTCATCGGCTAAAAGAGGAAAGTGAAGGAAAGAAACAAGACTCAGATTCTATGGACACCCTGAGCTATGCATTGCTTTCCCGAATCAACCTTGCCCATCGATGTAGTTCCCACAGCACACCAAACAGATTGTAGCAGGCCCTCACAGCTAGCTGTAGCTCTAGTCTTTCAGAAGATACGAAGGAACTGGATATGAATAAACATTTGATCTGCCATACTGATCAAGACTCTGCCGCACGAGGATGAATGCAGCAAAACCAGCTTTTCTGCAAAACCAAAATGTTCTCTAGATCAAACCATTATGAAAAGGACAGTGTTTGTATATGGAAATCAAAGGAGAAAGACACAATTTTATACACAATTCAGTGAAAATTAAGAACAAAAACAATAATTACACTGTTAAATTTGGTCTCTTGTTACATCTGACATCTGAAAATATATACAAATAACTAAACAACCAAAAAACCCCATTCTAAAAGGATTAATGGTAGTTGAGAATTGGATGCTTCATCATACATGCATTTCAGTCCTTCACCACATTGTAAGTTCGTAACCACACCTGGTATTCTTAGTACGCCGACATTACTTCCTAGCAGATAGTACTAGAAAGAATCTTAATATTGAGTGTGGTCTCCATGGCATGGGACTTATTTTAGAAGCAATACAGCAAACATTTCAGTGATTCGTCTATAGATATGATCCAACTGTTTATTGCTGCAATTCTCTTTGGTGCTTCTTCTGTCCACTGAATATGAGTGGAGATGGAATCCTATCCAGCTCTTTTATGTGACAGTGGTGATCTTTAGTAATGAAGAAGCGTTGTAGAGTTTCAATTGTACATTTGCATATAACTCTGAAGCAGCTTAATAGACTAACCCGAACAGAAACTTAAAAAAACCCAATATTAAGTCAGAAAACAAAGGAAAACTGAAAAACATGTATCCTGAAAGGGTACAAATACTATTTTTTATAGATTAGGAAACTGAGTAACAGGAGAATGAAATACTGCTAAAATAGGCACCTAAAAGAACTAGATGGAAATTATGTTTAGTTTGGATGGCCCATTTTCGTTTCTTCTCTGTAATGTTCATCGAAATTGGGTGCTGACCGAATTGATCATTGAGTAACGAATACATGCGGGGTGGGGTGAACTACCAAGGGCACATTGGATGATTGAAAGAGTTCAATACGAATCGCTGTAGGTGTGGATGAAACTCATTCTAATGGAGATGCACCGGACTAGTAAAACCGAAGCACCAACTATGACTAAAGTATAGAGCAACTTACACGCTGTTGCTTCACAGGAGAGGCTTTTTGTTTTAAAACACCCTCCTGTTTTGCAGGGGAGGGAGAGTTGGCACCTTTCTTCTTATCATTCCTTGCTTTGTTAAAGATGACAGTGAATCCCTCAGCTGAAGAAGGGTCATTGACATCCCACTCGCCAAACTTTGGCAACGGCCGGCCTTTGTCCTGTTGGAAACCAAGACAACCAAAGGAGCTCAATAACTGCTGAAGGCAAAGAACAACATCTAACTCAAATAAGGTTCTTATTATAAGTAGACATAAAGAAAACAACAGAAATACAAACCTCTCACCTGTTTAACTTCTTAGTGCTATTCAGATGTTAAAATGGTATAGTTCCATGATATCTCAGTAAGCTATGGGTATGGATCTTCTCAGAATTTCAATAAAAAAAAGGCACAATATTTAAAGAAAAGCCAACATACACCCAATTCCTTACAGAGTTCAAGTGTTTCCATGGAAACTATTGTAGCATTCCTACTAGAGAAATTCTAAAAGCCAACTTTCTTGGGTGTCTCCCTTTTGCATAAAGACGAAGTCCTATTTTTTGTTTTAAGCACACTATTACTATTCATTGTCGTCTTTTTTTAACCTTTGCCAATATGTTGGAAGGTTGCCCCTCTCAATGATCAGAGAAATATTTTCAAGCGCACCTAGCATATTGATGAAAATGGCACTGAAGTTGAAGTGATCGACTCTGTTGGGCAAGTCAGGAACAAGATTGTCTCTTTATGGTGCAATCAATGGAAGCAAATGTGGAGGTTAGACTCACTCAAGTTTTGAAGCAGAATTGTAAACTCTTGAAAACTTTCACATGTGAACGACTAGAAGAATGGAAGAAGATTTAACTTTTTGAGACTCACAAGACATTGTGCAGACTTTAGAAGAGAGGTTAAGGATTCTTCAATTTATTTAGTTATTTTTCACGATGCAATTTCATTGCAAATCTTCGAAAACAACAATGACATACCACTAAACTACATGAAAAAAAACACAAAAAAGAAGAAGAATATGCATCTCAAACATGACTTGAGGTCGCCGAACACCACAACAAATCAATTTACATCAATTTGTATTCCTCCCCTAGCATCTCCACCTAAGCCCATGGCAAAAATGCCTAACTCTTCATCTGATAAGTCCAACCTCTCAAGTACGCCTTACGTATTATTTACATTTTACAAATTCCTTCCACCTTACATCTTACCAGATTCAATCAAACTAGAAACAATACAAATAGGTCAAAAGAATATAAATCAGATGAAAATAATCATAGGAGGCAATTATTTCTTCATCCCTATATTGAACAAGAGGACCTTATACTATTTAAAAACAAAAGCAAATATCAAATTAGGTTATCATGAATCTAAAAGAACACTAATGTTGTTCTTTCCCATTATTATCACAAATAAACATAACATATTAACAAAAGGATTACATCTTTGCACATAATCCAATCTACCAAAGAGAACCAACACCCAATAACATTTGATAAAAAATAAAAAACTAACCAAATTATTAAATGTCCACATATTCATTGAATCAATATGGAAGCAAAATAGAATCTCAGATCAAAATGAAACACAAATCACAACAACAACAACAAATTTCTACCAATACCCATTTGATTTCTAACCAAAACAAACCCAAATCTACAAATGGGGTTGATGAAAAATGAGAAAGAAAAAAAGTGTTTGACTGGGTTCTTACCGTCATGAATCCCAGATAGAGATATAAAGATTGGAGGAAGGAGGGAGAGATGAAGAAGAAAATTTCCTCAAATAGCTCTCCCTGTAAATGAAACAGAGGTGGAGCTTTTATATATAAAATGGAGGTGAAGGTGGTGGGCCCTGTGTGAGTTGGGCCTGGAATTGTGGGCCCAACGAACATATGGTCATGTGGAGGACAAATTAGCGGCAAATGGAACGGAACGGCAAGGTTGAGCTGTCTTGCATCGCTTGTTGACAATTTCCGTTTTGGGTTCTTTTCTTTTTGTTTGAAGAAGAGCTGGCTCTATTTGGTGACAACTTTTTCTTTTGGTTTTTTAAGTGTTTTTATTAATTCTATTTATTGACAGGCAAAAAAAAAAAATTAATAATAATAATTGGAAATATTTATATTTTGAAAAACAACAATTCTAACCAGTCAGGTTTGGTAACCATTTTTTTTGCCAAGTTTTGGTTTTTTATATTTTTATCCCTTCTATAGAAGGTGTTTGTGATCGTGTTTTAAAGAAAATGGGTAAAAGTGTAAAAAAAATCAAAATTTGTCACAAAAATAGCTACCATACCTGACTGGCTAGACTTACTCTTAAAAAAATAGGACTAACAACTTTTAATAAGAAAAGTATTTGTAATGAGCAATGCACGAGTGTCTGTTTAAAATTTGGTAAGTTTTGAATAGACTCACCCTCATAATACATCGCTTATCCCAAGAACAAAATTGAGGAGAAAGAGAAAGAGAGGACATGATCAACATTCGTTGCAAAGGCAACATGGAATAGAGCATTGGCTGATCTAAGGATTCAATGCCTGTGTGGTACCAACTTAGTGATAGACTTTTGACGAATAGAATCACAAGTCCAAGGTTAAAACCCTAGCATTTGGGGTGAGAGGGGTTAAAAGATTTAAAAAAAAAAAAAAAAATCAATATATGAGGGGAAGGACTAGTTATGCTATGTAACCTGTAAACTATCACATGTACATGGACAGTGAAATCTAGCAACACCATGCCAAGTCAAAAAGTGTACCAAATTTACTACAAGATAAATGTTATTAATTTACATTTACGCAGCAGGAACACCGAACACAGGTTCAAATTTCAGCATTCTATTTTTACTATCATTGCATGCAAACAATAATCATCCAAATAGGAAACAACAAAGTAAAATAGAAATGCATTTCTTCACCACAGAGAAATAATAGAAGCCTCAGTAGACTGTAAATCTTCCTTGTTGATCATGACAAGATTAAAATGTTTCGGGTTTTCTCGGATGTCAGACATGACTTGGAAGGTACGTCTGGTAACAAATTATGATCTTTGGTCAAGATAGCCAGCCCATAAAAACTTTGTAAATGTGAATTCCACAACTGAGCACTTCCAACTGAAACCTATTGTAGCACATCACTAAAGATTTTGCAGATCTCCCAATTGCAGCAGTTCACCATAGGTACCATCTTCAAATGAAAACATCCTTCCAAATTTATTCATCCCGACAAATCTATTCATTAACTCACTTGCCTTCTTACTGATTACTGACTTTGACAATGTACAAGTATGCTTCAATTGAATATGCTAGAAGCCTCACCAAAGCTATTTCCCATGAAAAGGCACCAGCATTTTGAGCAGAAATACCACGCTGAAAACTCTGAAACAGCAAATCATCCTGCAGGATTGGCACAGGAGGAGTTGAAATTCGGAGATTAACGTACATATTAGAAACAGGCAGAAACAGGGTAAGGACCCCATCAATAGAGGGTTAGATGCTCAAACTAGTTCAGTGTTGGATATGATAAGTTTGCATTGACGAAATTAATTTTTCCAAAGTTTTGGCAGGTTCTTGAGAAAATAGAGATGGCTTTTACCTGTTCTTCCCTTGTTATCGAGTGTTGATCTGCACATAATTCAGTACAAACTCCCATTCCAAAATCATTGTATACATCCCATAGACCGTCTTTTAGCATCCCATCAACAATAGTATCATGCCCCAATCGAGATCCTTTCCTGTTTTAAGAGATACAATTATGAGGGGTTTGGATGCTTAAGAGCTACTGATTCCAAATTCACCAAATCACACATCAACCCAAGTACAAGGTAATGACTCTTCATTTAAAAGGTTTCTTATCCTCTAAACACAAATCTTGTTTTCATTTATTGGAGGAATAATTATCCCGCAGTCTTGAATAGCCTGTTGAGCTATAGCTCTTAGTCTGTTTGTTGAAAATTTAATGAATCCTTTAGTTTCTACTGATGATGTACTTAACTGAGAGATCGTATTTGATTCTTTTTATTTTTATTAAAGGTTCGGGGTCCTTACAATCTAATAGGAAAGAAAAACAAACCTTGCATCTGGTTGATATTTTGGTGTGTTGGACATGCTTTCCATTCCACCATCCACAACAATGTCGTTAGTACCCAACTGGACACTTTGTGCAGCAAGCATTGTTGCTGAACCATATGGACAAACAACAACAGAGAATGTCATTATCTCAAAAGAGCGGCAACTCTATCAACAAGCACTGTTATATGAAGATAGTTGATATCTCATCTTTCATCCCTGATGCACAAACCTTGTTGATAGTAGTGCAAATTACCGAATGAGGAATTCTTGCACCTCATGCAGCCTGTCTAGCTGGAGCTTGTCCTAAATTTGCACTTACAACATTTCCAAAGAAGACCTCTTGAACAAGTGTTGGATCGACATTTTCCCTCTTAAGAGCACCTGTAAACCAACATAAGTAAAGATTGCAACAAATTTTAGGAAGTGCCCACTAATCCCTTGTTGAAGCAATAAGAGTCACTAGAGGTGCCAAAAGTAGGAAAAAAAAAAAGTGAAGAGATTAGTCTTGATCTTACTTTCAATAGCTATAGAGCCAAGCTTTGTTGCTGATAAAGATGAAAGGGTGCCAAGAAAGCCACCCATAGGTGTCCGCGCAACACCAACAATACAGACATCCGTTCGGAAAAAGTTAATAAACTAAGGGTGTGTTTGGTTGCATGGAATCCAATGTCATGGGAATCCATGAGGGGACCCCTACATTTTAGGCTAAATTGATATATCACTCCACATCTACCATTTGATTTTGTAATCAAGGAAAAAATGAGTCGAAACAAGGCATAAGAATAAACTGATCAACACTCCATCATAGCTTTGTCACCTCATGAAACCACCCCGAAGGGCAATGCCCCAAAGGGCCCTTAATCAACATGAGTCAATGTGGAGTAAGTCCAAACAATGTTGGAACTTAACTCCAGGAACAACTTTTGTCAACATATCAGCAGGGTTGTCTTTTGTGTGTACTTTCACCAAAGACACATCACCATTCTCAATTTCATACTTCTCCACATGTACCTTGCTCACCTTGGATGCCATTGCAAACAAAACCTGTGACTTTCTAGACAAGAAGCTTCACTAAGGTTTTTTTTTTTTTTTTTTTTTTAAACAACTTGTGCACAAACAAATTCTAGCACTTTTGAATCTTCACAATCTTGAGTAGAACAATTCAAGATCAATTTCCCTTAGTGCTCTGATACCAATTGTTGCGCCTTATTGCGGAAGCGGGTAGACACCAACAATTGCACACAAGTACCACAATGATCCAATCAATTAAATAGAGCAACTAGCAATGAAAGAAATTAGAGAAAATTAAGAACATATCACAAGAGACACAAGGTTTACGTGGTTCAGCAAATTGCCTACGTCCACGGTGAGGTGATTCCACTATATTCAAGAACAAGGTACAAGAAGATGACAATTCTCACACAATCTCTCAACAAGAGATGAAACAATTTCAGCAATTGTCTTTCTCTATTCCCTGTGCTTCACAGTTTTTCTACATGGAATCATCTTAAACAAAACACCTACAGTTCCTAGTATATATAGGAACAACAGTTTCCTGTTTCACAGCAGTTTCCTGTTTCCTAGAATTTATTTCCTATTCAAAAAACAGTTTCCAGAAGTCCAAACAGTTTTTCCTATTTCAAACAGGAGTCCAAACAGTTTCCTGTTTCAAACACGTTTCCTATTTCACAAAACAGTTATGTGTCCTATTCCTGTTTGTGAAACAGTTTCCTGTTTCACAAAACATGTTGTTTCCTGTTTCACAATTCTCCACCTCGGCAAATTTTTTATAAGGAAAAAATGAGTCGAAACAAGGCATAAGAATAAACTAATCAATACTCCATCATAGCTTTGTCACCTCACGAAACCGCCCCGAAGGGCAAAGCCCCAAAGGGCCCTCAATCAACATGAGTCAATGTGGAGTAAGTCCAAACAATGTTGGAACTTAACTCCAGGAACAACCTTTGTCAACATATCAGTAGGGTTATCTTTTGTGTGTACTTTCACCAAAGACACATCACCATTCTCAATTTCATACTTCTCCACATGTACCTTGCTCACCTTGGATGTCATTGCAAACAAAACCTGTGACTTTCTAGACAAGAAGTTTCACCACAATTTTTCTTCAAACAACTTGTGCACAAACAAACCCTAGCACTTTTGAATCTTCACAATCTTGAGTAGAACAATTCAAGATCAATTTCCTTTAGTGCTCTGATACCAATTGTTGCGCCTTATTGCGGAAGCGGGTAGACACCAACAATTGCACACAAGTACCACAACGATCCAATCAATTAAATAGAGCAACTAGCAATGAAAGAAATTAGAGAAAATTAAGAACATACCACAAGAGACACAAGGTTTACGTGGTTCAGCAAATTGCCTACGTCCACGGTGAGGTGATTCCACTATATTCAAGAACAAGGTACAAGAAGATGACAATTCTCACACAATCTCTCAACAAGAGATGAAACAATTCAAGGAATTATCTTTCTCTATTCCCTGTGCTTCACAGTTTTTCTACATGGAATCATCTTAACAAAACACCTACAGTTCCTAGTATATATAGGAACAACAGTTTTCTGTTTCGCAGTAGTTTCCTGTTTCGCAGCAGTTTCCTGTTTCCTAGAATTTATTTCCTGTTCAAAAAACAGTTTCCAGAAGTCCAAACAGTTTTTCCTATTTCAAACCGGAGTCAAAACAGTTTCCTATTTCACAAAACAGTTATGTGTCCTATTCCTGCACAAAACATGTTATTTCCTGTTTCACAGTTTTCAACTCGGACTTTGATCTCTTGTATCCGACTGGCCAAGTTATGTCGTTCCATTAACTTGGTGAAGAAGTACTTGATGTAGATGAACCCACAGGTCCCGTACCCATGAACACCAGCTTGTTTTGTGTGGTGCCGAAACAAGTATTCTTCAAGGACATCTTCAATATCAAAAGCTGCATGCCGCAAGTCCTTCAACCAAAGTTTTACTTGCTCCACCATCCGCCAATTCTCCCTTTTTATCTGCATCCTTCAGTAGAGCTTTGATGCTGTTGAGCTCTTCCTTGATGTATCCATCTTCTGTTCCAAAAAATTTCAAGAGCCCGTACTCTTGCACGAGCAATGATCCCAGCTGTTCGATAGCAAAGCTCACAACACTCTCAGCCATTGTTTTTCTTTCTTTCTAAATTTTTTTTTTCCATTAGAAAATACAAAATATGGTGTCATTAATAAGATACATCAAGTCTTTGTTCTCTACATTCTCTTGCATATGAAAGGTATTACTGATGAAAAAGTACAATACAGAATACATGGAAATTTTCATATTAGACTTTCTTTTTTTAATGGATTGTTGTTGTTAATACATATGTATAACAATACATAAAAGCTTTAAAAAAATCCGCTCTAGTTAAGCGGGTTGAATTATTGGTATTGGCTTGAATAGTCCCACACCTATTAAGGTGGAATTGTCCCAAAAGAATATAAGGTGTGATCCACTTCCTAATAGCAATGAGACCTGTCACACCCCGATTTTTTTCAAAGGAAACACAAAATCCCAAAATCCACTTAGGATTATCAGTTTTTCCCAAAACTCGGGACGTGAGAGTTCAATAACAATAGAAACAAATAGCAGCATGAACTAAACATCTGAAACAAATAAAAATCTAACCCGGTGAGACTCTGACATTGCTAACTCACCAGCGGAACTCCAGTACGCAGCTCAAAACCTCTAAACCTGAAAGGCTAATCGGCTACATTCCAAAAGGAATGTACCCAAGAAGCAAAAACTCACTCGGGTCAGCAATAAAACTGGTGTGAGAAATCTTCATCCCAAAATCAATAAATCCGCACATGACAACATTAAAATAAACCAAACAATAAATAACCACACCATCAGGTAGTTCCTCAATGAGGCAATGGTGTTATCATCATAATAAATAAATATGCATTATTTATTACTAATAAGTAAAGTTTATGAGTTATCAATCCTCATAAATGCAACAACTATACAATTCATAATCATATTAGACTATTATTGAAATATTAACAATACCCATTTTTCCACCTTTAGGAAGACGTGTAGTTCTCATTCAATGGTTGAATGAGCATTTAGTTTCTTCCTTTAAGGTAATCATGCACATACACAAAAAAAAATCTCGCTTCTTTTCCACAATCGCACTTTCCTCCTGTGCCGAACACACCTCACCCAAGCGTGTCTCCCTTGCCTTCGAAACCACTCGGAGCGTACATGTTCCAAAGAGGGTGCCACCTCGAAGAACATGTCATCACACCCGAAGTCCGATCCATGGCAAGTATTCTTTCTAAATCTACACGTACAACCGAACTCACATGGAACGGTGCACCGATATGCAAGCAAGTCTGCATACCATAATCATATCACACGTATACAAGCAAGTCTGTATACAAACAAATTTTTTTTTCTTCGGAGTTGTGGAAAAGAGCATAAAAAAAATATAAACTAAAACTCAAAACTCTTTTAGGGTGACACTTTGTCAACCATAAATAAATTAATCACAGTATTCACCATTCTTTTGGGGAACAAGAAATAATTGACACATTGTCAATTCACATATCTCATCTCTTTGCATCATATGGAAAACAATATATGCATACCAATTCGCATAACAATACAAATACTCAAGCTAAAACAAGTGCTCAGTTAAATTTCAGCCAATATCTAATATTTATTTAATAAATATAAATTGGCTGGAATGCGAATGCAACCCATAGAACTTCTCAGTAATAAAAAGAAAATACAATTAAACTGGAATAAAAGATGTATGTGATCCATTCATGTAATGAAAAGATCTACTTATATCAAATTATGTTCATTAGTTATTCATGCATATATAATATACTAGTTTATAGTATAACACATAACCATGTAATGAGCAGCAAAAATTCAACATATATAATCACCGGTCCACAAAAGCTTACTTTAAAAAAATGGTTCTTCTAAACTTGTCTTGAGTTGGATTTCAACCCAACTAGTGGTTTAAACTAATAAACTTAAGCTCAATCCCCTGATCCAATCTAAATGATGAAGGGGTTCATCATGTATACCTTAACAGATGTATCTAAACCCAAAAATGACTAGCTCATGATTTAATCCTACTCAACAACTTTGCCAAGAAAGTCATATCTCCATATGGCATACAACATCGGTACACATGTAAACAATCCGAAATATATTTACTGTGAGCTCCCAAAAGAAATGAAACTTCTCAACTTTATTGCTAATGCAACAAAAAGTACACCAGCAGTAAAACTTGCCAACTAACATTTGCAGTCAAACAAACAACACACATTATATTGGCAAATTTGTAAGAACAAATCACTTTGGTAGTTTTGAAACACATATTATCAAAATTTGTGAGTCCATTCATTTCGGTGGCGCATTTCATCAAACATGTATGGGATAAAAACAAAACATGAAGGAAAAGAAACCTCAAACAAGCATCATAAATAAACAAAAACAGATACACGGGGTCATCATCACTCCACATTCTCATTTCATACAAAAATCTCAAAAGGAAAATGAAGAAAAACTCACCTTGAAATCGCACCAGTAAACAGTTTGCACTCAGCCAGCTCACATGTCATCGCATCGGCTAACCATCACCCATAGGCCCAAAGTACATGGAAGGTCCAATAAGCTCCCTGTCGAACCCAAGGTTCATTTTACACATATGGGAACAAAGTGCCTTTAGGAATACTCATGACAACATCCACATACTTGTTGCTTAAAATCAAGGGGATAGATATCACCACAAGTCACCTTCCAGGGAAGGAACCTGTAACAGTCTTCACCATGAACACAAGGAGCAACGTAGAACTACGAGAGCAACACAGAACATATCACTCTCTTGATTTTTCCACTCATTGTCCTCACTTTCAAAGCAATGGGGCTTACCAATATCTCTATTGATTGCAAAGAAAAAGATGTTTGGATCTTTTTTTTTTCTCCAATTCTTCTAAGGTTCCACTGAAATGGAAGAAGATGAGAGGAGAAAACAAAATGCGATGATCTCACCTGAAATCGAAGATTTGAGAGAGTCCCGAGAGAAGGTCGAATCGAGAAGCTCAAAGCTCTCTCCTGATCAGCAACAACTGATCGCCTGCTCCACGTTTCCATCGCCACATACAGACCCTCTCTCACAGCGACCACCTATGTTTCTATCCCTTTCCATCTCAGATCTCTCATCTTTGCTTTTCAACACCCTCGCCTAATCGCATGCCCAACACCACATCTCCAGCAGCCTCGCCTTCCATTTCTTCTTCGCACAATCTTCATCTCTTCCTCGGCTAATCTTCATCTCTCTTTCGCCTGACCTCTCTTTGTCACCGTCGCCAATAGGTCGTCGCCCTTTCTCTCTCGTCATGCACACAGTCGGAGCAGCTTGCACAGCAGAAGCAGGGATCGTGAGGAGGAAGGAGGAAGAATTTGTGAAGAAGGGGAAAAGGAGAAGGAAGGAGAAAAGAAAATGGAAGGAATAGGGTTTTCTCTTTATAAGGGGTGGCTATTCGCCCCCACCGAACTTTCGAATGCACCCACCCTATTTCACAAAATAAAAACCCTACTTATTAGTTTAATAAAAGCCCAAAACCAAGCCCAAATACAACTTAGTAGCAACCCATCAACATTAGGGTTTACAAAAGAAATTTTTATATTTATTTAATTAGGCGGGTATTACAATATATACAACTCAAAAGAATCTCGTCCCGAGATTCGGTAGAAGAAGGTAAGTAGGAAATTAATTCTTAAATAAACAAACTACACATCTCATGGTCAAACAAATAGCTCATACGTATGCCCATAACTTAATGAAGACAATCACACAAAAATATAAATATTTTCAGTAAGTACAAAAATTACGGAATGCTACAAGACCTTTAGATAAAACCATGAAGCTAGGGTTCCACAATACAATACCTAATTGATCGACTGCATCATTAGTAGTCTGGGCCACTCTCCAGATCCATCCACATAGAACTCAAGGACCATATATACCTATACCAAATTGACTACATCATTAGTAGTCTGGGCAGGCGAAGGACAATATACTGGGCAGGCGAAGGACACCATACACTCCCTCATATGGCGATTCTAGCCTGGGTAGACGGAAGTACTCCGCCGGCATAGGACACAAAACGCTTCCTCATTTGGAGTGCCAGATACGTGGAAGCCAAGGGCTCTATATACTTGATCATATGGACAGGGACAGATGCGTCCACTTGGAACTCCAATGGAATCGAAGGACAACCATAGACCGCCTTGATTAGCAAGCTAGGCATTGCTCCTTCCTCTATTTCTATCGACTCCAATTTTGATAAATTGGATACCTCCAGAAGTCTAAGTGTGGGGAAGCTCCCCTTGGCAAAGCACAACTCTGCTACCTCTAATGCATTCCTCCGCAATCTTAGTTCCACCAACCTGGGTAGCATCTGTTGAAGACTCCCAAAAAATGAGCTGTCTTTTATTTTCGAGTTATCAAGAACTAGTTTGGAGAGCTTTTTAAGTGAGAGAATCCAATCAGGATTGTCCTTCATTATCCCAGTGAGGGATAAACTCTGAAGTTGTGGCCATTTTTTCAGATTCGGTTCTTCAAAACAATAAGTTGAGTCGTCATCTGTTAGTAACTGTAAAGTGTTAAGATATTCCATCTTTGCAGTTGAAGCAAGTACAGCAGTTCCATCTTTTGCTTGCAATTTCCGAACTACCAATGATCTCAGTCGGGTTAGCTTTGCCACTTCCGTACCATCAATTCCTCGCGCTCCATTAGCACAATCTACATTTTCCAAGGTAGCCAACCTACCTATTCCTTTGGGTAGTAGAAAACATGCACCAAGGACATTGCGAAGGAGCGTTAGCTTGAGGATCTCATCTGGCAGTTCAACATCATCTTTGCACTGACCAAGATCTAAGGTCTCTAAGTTTACAAGTTTCCCCAGAGATCTTAAAATAGGCATGCCACGTAAGTTTAGATGTAGATGTCTCAAAAGAATAAATTGGTTATTAGCTCATCACCTGAGAATCCCACCAATTGATCACCTTCCACATGCAAGACTTTCAAGAGCTTACTTCCACCAGAAAGAAGTTTGGAAATAGTATTATGGCTGACGTTTCCGAATATGAACAATGATCGAATCTGCAACAATGAGCTTGGCAAAATATTGTCCGCAACGTCCTTCGTATTGAACAAAGATAGGCGTCGTCTAACCTTGTCAATATCTCCATCAGGCGACCTTTCGGTACAGAATTCGGCAAACTCTTGATCACGAGCTTTTTCTAGAATGAAATCGCGTAAGAGATCATGGATACGACATGTCTCCACCGCACCACTGATGTCAGTATCTTCCACTTGAATAAGGCTCCGCGCAATCAACTCATCAAGGTGGCGCTCAGCTACTTCTTCTTTTGTGATGGCCATGGACGAGTTGATAAAACCCTCTGCAACCCATAACGGCAGTAGCTCTGAGCATTTGATGACATAATCCTCAGGAAAAATGCATAAATATAAGAGACAAGCTTTCAGATGGTAAGGCAAATCGTTGTAACTTAGTGAAAATATGTAATTTACGTCACTAAGTTGGGAAAGCGAATCATTGTCTGTGTATATTTTTTCCCATTCACTTGGCTGCTTAGATGAGAGAAGACCAGCCATGGCAACGATTGCAAGTGGAAGCCCTCCGCATTTGTTCAAAAAATTCGGAATAACTTCTCTCATCAGATGTTCATCACTAGAGTAGTTCTTCTTTGTGATATCTGATTTAAATGCCACCTTATCGAAAAGTGCCGAAGAATTTTCTGGTGATAGCGGTTTGAGCTCATATGCATAACCCGAATTTTCCTTGCATGAGTTAGCTATATCTCGAATACGCGTCGTCACAATGATACGACTAGCAGATCCGCTATCAGGCAACGCAGTTCTCATTTCTTTCCATGCGGCCGAATCCCATATGTCATCCATGACAATGAGATACCTTTTGTCTTTATAGCAGTTTTGGAGCATCTCCTTTAGCTTTATGACCTCCATATGTTCTAGTTGAGAGATTAAGTCCTTCTTTTCCGCCTCCTTACATGTTGCCAAAATCAGTTCTTTCAAAAGGCCTTTGGAGTCGCAATTTTTCGAAACAGTGATCCAACAATGAACAGGAAAGCAAGATTTGACTGTCTCGCTTTCATACACCTTCCTGACAAGAGTGGTCTTGCCAAGACCACCGGGTCCAAACACGGAGAGCACCCCAGTGCGTGAATCATTTGGCTTTTCTGTCAACCATCTTGTTAATTCCTCTTTGGGTTCGCTGATGCCCACCACTTTAGCCTCGTCCAAAAAAAGTGCATCCTGTCGATGATCACGAACAGAAGAAGTACCTGCGATTAATATAAAAAAAAAAATTTAATGCATCAATATTCAGGTGGAGGCCAGATCATCTGCTCAAAGGAGCCTGGTCAGACCTCTCTTCAAAGCTCATTCAATTTTACAGGTCATTATGGAACTTTTAGCTAGTTGGATGGAGTGGCGGACCAAGGATAATTACATATATCAAATTGAAAGTATAATACAATTTTAAACCAAAATAAGGTCATAATATCAATAACCTTAGCAAGAACAAACGAGCTTAATAACTATAATATATAACTAAAATCACAAAATAATTAGGATAAATATTTAATTGAAGCTAAAAAAATCGAAAATTTACGAACATAATAAAATCCTAATACAATTTCATCGGAAAATGTTTATATGAGGCTCAAATTTTGTACAAATTGGCTAGTGACATTTATTTTCATTGAATTCTTTAGTTATTATTTTAGATATTAATTTCAAATATTTTTTGGTTGGAGGTTTTACGTCACTTATGAACAAACAATTCATTGTTTTAATATTTGCAATTATATATAAAATTGCGTTGAAAACAAAAAAAGTATGGAAATGTCACAATGACAAAATTACATAGACATAAAGAAATCATACGCTCCAAGATGACAAAAAATAATTATTATTAAACTAAACAATTTTTTAATATTTGCAATTACTATAAAATTGTATTAAAAATAAAAAAAATTAGACGAGTAACAATGATAAAAATAGTATTATCAATAACTATAAAAATGTATTGTGAATGGCCATAAAAAAATATGCGTTCGATGAGTATCAAACTCGGGTTGTTTACAAAAATTTACAAACTTCCAACAACTATACCAATAGAAAGATGTAAAGATGGTTGAATGAACGATTTACATATTATTATACATTATAAAATTGATTTTTTTAAATGTTAAGTATATAATAAAATTATTTTAAAAGTTGAGGGGAGCAGCTCCCTTGGTAAGTCCGCCCCTGCTTGGAAGTCCATGTCTATAGAAAATAATCAAACACACCCTAATAGCTAATTGAAATATATACATATTATCACATGATATTTATGTGGACTTCAGAACGCAACAGGGTGAAACTCATTCGTTTGCAAAATTCGAAATATGTTTCGTTTGTTTGTCAAATTTTCATTTGGGTTTCTTTTGATAAACCAATTTATCTAACGGTGTTTGTAATCTATTTGTAATTTGAATGTTTCGGATTTTGTATTTGGGTTTCTTTTGAAAAACCGATTTGTAAAAAAGAGTTTGTAAGATGTTTCTAATCCAAATCTAAAGCAATAAGATCGAGTTGCTATTTATTATAGATGTAGGTGAGTTTGTCGAACCATGTAAATCTATTGGCTCAACTATTAGTTATTTTGGTTTATTAATTTCGCATTTTGATATTTGTCATGCTTCGCATGCAACAGTTTATATGCTTCGTTTCAACATGTTCATTGAGTAACATCAAAGTTTCTCATCAGACTAAACCTGGACAATTTGTCCAAAGAAAAATTGAATGTGAGGTAAGCGAGCAACAAGGGACAGTTTAGCTATAGTCATTAGGAAATTTAACTGCTCTATTTTATAGTTGATGATGCATGGTGATGATAACTTTGTCTTTGTAAGTGTAGGAATTGGAATTATTGATCTAAGTGTATAAATCCACCAAAAAAAAAAATGCAAGCAATACACAAGCGTAAAAGCACATATGAGTCGACAATATTATTTAACCTTTTTTAATTAAGAAACTTAAAAGTATAAATTAAATTGCTAAACATGCGCACTAAATCCCTTAAAATTTTAATTTGCACTTGTTGATTTTTTAAAGTAAAATAAAGAAATACTAAACATATGCTCACGTGAAGTGTTAGTGTGAGAGCATATATATATATATAAATTCATGGATAATTGGCGAACTTACTTGCTGTAGTAGTTGAGCCTTGATTCAGGTTAATGAGGTTGTACTTCTCCTTTCTTTTCGAAATGTTTTCAACTCGGACTTTGATCTCTTGTATCCGACTGGCCAAGTTATGTCGTTCCATTAACTTGGTGAAGAAGTACTTGATGTAGATGAACCCACAGGTCCCGTACCCATGAACACCAGCTTGTTGTTCACCAGCTTGTTTTGTGAGGTGCCGAAACAAGTATTCTTCAAGGACATCTTCAATATCAAAGGCTGCATGCCGCAAGTCCTTCAACCAAAGTTTTACTTGCTCACCATCCGCCAATTCTCCCTTTTCATCTGCATCCTTCAGTAGAGCTTTGATGCTGTTGAATTCATCCTTGATGTATCTTACTTCTGTTCTAAAATTTTTCAAGAGCCCGTACTCTTGCACGAGCAATGATCCCAGCTGTTCGATAGCAAAGCTCACAGCACTCTCAGCCATTGTTTTTCTTTCTTTCTTTTTTTCTTTCACTCTTGAGTTTGGTTTGAGCTTTAGTTTATATGCAGACTAAAAGCTTTCTTACATGCCTTCTATTTATTGGGAGGGAAAGACAAGAATGATTCAGATTAGTAGCAAAGTATCTCATTCCAAACCTGTATCCATTGAATTTCTAATAGAAGTTTGGAATAAATTACTCTCTTTTCCCAGTTTTTTCTTTTCTCTTTCTTTTTCTCAAGTATCTATTCTATTTTTCTTACTTTCTTAGAAGTAAAAGCAAAGAATACTATTGTACATCTTGGACACAGCATGCAGCTTTTAATTTCAGTAGTATATCTCATGAAGCAAGAGATATACTACGGCAAAATAAGGAAGGAAACTAATGATGTTGATGATGAACATTGTAATATTTTTTTTCTGTTTGGTTTAACATAAATTATACGTCAGTTCCAAATTAAGATCGTTGCTTCAATCTCAGTTAAGTTTAGGCCTCCATCAATGCAAAGATAATGAGAACATCAGTGTAAACGATTCAGTGGACATAAGTCTCCATCAATCTTTCTTTCTTTCTTTCTTTCCTGTCCTGCTCTCTCTTTATCCCCCTCTTCTTTACGTATCCATAGTTAGATTCTGGCTAATAGGAAAGCTTATATCTGAAAGGTCTCGTTGATTGCATTGGACGACAACTGAATTCCGCCCTTGACAAGCACAAGTCACCTCACATATTCCGAGTCTCTTCCTCTTCGTACATAATTTTTCCTTATTTTTGTTTGTCTTGTTTAGTATGCATGGGTTTCATTTGTTGAGTGTTGATTTCCATTCTTAATTAGACATAAATTAAAAAGCTAGCATATCTATGTCACGCCCTGATTTATCCAGAAAATGAAATCCCTTGTATCCGCGTAGAATTATCCATTTTCTCAAATTTCGAGATGTGAAAAGTTAACAACATAAACATTTATAAAAATATAATAAAATTTAAGTATACAAAACTTCTAACCATAAAATTTTTTGGTGATGTTCGCCTCACAAGTAGCCTTCAACAACGCTGCTAAAAAAAATTCTCTAACTTGTGAAAGACTAAATGGCTACGCTCCAATAAGAACGTACCTAAGAACCATAAATTTACTTGGGTCAGCAATATAGCTAGTATGAGTATCTCCATCTCTAATAAAGTAAATTAAATTACATGTAATGACATAAAATCACATACACAAGAAAACAACTCAGCACAATGTAGTTCAAACGAGACAAACATGTAATTTTAATAAGTTTTTATTGTAATTATAGTACGTATATATTTTACTTGTACATACACAGGAAGGGAGAGATCGCGTGCTCCATCGCAGAGTTAGTGCCACAGAAGTGAGAGAAGCTTTAAAAAGAATGAAGACATGGAAGGCCGTTGGACCGGATGATATACCAATTGAAGCATGGAAATGTCTGGGAGAAGTTGGGATTCAATGGCTAACTAAGCTCTTTAATAGGATTTTGAAAACTAGAAAAATGTCAGATTCATGAAGGCATAGCATTGTGGTACCAATTTATAAGAACAAAGGGGATATCCAGAATTGCTCGAACTATAGAGGGATAAAGCTTATGAGTCATACGATGAAACTTTGGGAGAGGGTTATAGAACAAAGACTTAGGAGTTTAACCATGGTTTCGGAGAATCAATTTGGATTTATGCCGGGTAGGTCTACTACGGAGGCAATCTTCCTGTTTAGGCAAAGTATAGAAAAATATCGAGAGACAAGTAAGAGTTTGCATATGGTTTTTATTGATCTGGAGAAAGCATATGATAGGGTCCCCAGGGAGCTAATTTGGTGGGTGCTTGAAAGGAAGAAAGTGTCTCAATGTTATGTCGATATCATTAAGGATAGGTATGAAGGGGCTGTAACAAGTGTTCGCTCAGTAGGTGGGATGTCTAGTAAATTTTCAGTGTCAGTATGACTACACCAAGGGTCGGCGTTAAGTCCATATCTCTTTGCTTTGGTCATGGATGAGTTGACGATACATCTGCAAGAAGATGTACCTTGGTGCATGTTATTTGCAGATGATATTGTCTTAATGGATGAGACTAGTGCAGGTTTAGGTCAGAAATTAGTTAAGTGGCGGGATGCTTTAGAGAGCAAAGGTTTTAGAATTAGCCGTTCGAAGACGGAGTATCTGGTGTGCAACTTTGGGGGTGAACCAAGAGGGAGAAGTAATGCAATTGAGATCGAAGGTGTCGAGGTCCCAGAGTGTGAGGCTTTTCGATATCTAAGATCTATAATTCAAAAAAATGGGGCTATTGAAAAAGATGTAGACCATAGGATTAAAGTTGATTGGTTGAAATGGAGAATGACATCAGGAGTATTATGCGATAGAAGGATGCCTGCAAGGCTAAAAGAGAAATGCTATAAGACAATTGTTCGACCAGCCATGTTATACGGTTCAGAATGTTGGGCTACTACGGGACAACATACGCATAGGATGGCAGTAACAGAAATGCGTATGTTAAGGTGGATGTGTGGTAAAACTCGTAAGGATAAAATTAGAAATGAAAGAATTAGGAGATACTTAGGTGTAGCGCCCAGAGAGGACAAAATTAGAGAAAAACGTTTAATTTGGTTTGGTCATGTGCGGAGGAGACCAAGCACGGCGCCAATTAGGAAATGTTCAGATTGACAAGTTAATGGAGGGTGTAGACGGAGGGGACGACCGTTGAAAACTTGGATGAAGACGGTGAATGCAGATATCATTGAGCTTGGATTAGGCGAGGAATTGTGGGAAGATCGCATTGCTTGGAGAACCAAAATCCATGTAGCCGACCCCAAAAATCTCGGGAATGGGCTTTGATGATGATGATACACAGTATGGTTGACCATGGCAAGTATAACCTACATAAATGTTAGTAAACTCTGAGATGAGAGATTTGTGGGGCTTGAGATTTGGGCCCTTTATCTGGGTCGTAGTCCATTGCTAAATGTCTCTTTAGGCTTTATTGACTAGACTGTTATCCCACTACACCAAATTGACATTTTTGTAACAACCCTCAAAACAGTATCATTTTTGAAGTGTAACACTTCACTTAACAATTTTATACATTTTCACAAACAAAATGATACAATAATTGTATCACCGTGAAGAGTATCGTTATAAAAGTGATACTATTCATGGTGATCTAACTTATTGTATCATTTTTTTTTGTTACTGTTTTTCATTTTTTTGAATAAATTTAGTTTTTACTTGAAATTGTTTGGTGGATTGTAATATCTCAAATGTTGTTTTGAGAGTTGTTACAAAAGTGTCAGTTTGGTGTAGTGTCCGTGTTTTGTTTGAACCATATGTTCTTTATGATGGATGATTTGTGCCACGTGCAAGGCCGTGATCGAAGGACTATTTGATGTATCATCATATGCATAATTCGTGAGGGTTAGATTAGCTCGCAAAACCTATTTTTTTTCCTATAAATTGAAATAGGATCTTATTACGTTCGCACATTTCATATTTTGTCATTTTAAACTTAATCTTAATTATGTTATATTTTAATTATGTATTCTAGTTATTACACACATTTGTCTTTGCTATGATTGTCGATGAAATGACTTATGGCTTAAAATAGGGTTGTAGGGTTCAATTGTATATACAATCCACTTGTACATTTTTTTTATAGCTATACTCATTTGATAAATGCATAGTACTAAGGGTGTGTTTGGTTGCATAAAATCCTATGCTATGGGAATTCATGAAGGGACCCCTATATTTTAAGCTAATTTGAGGTATAACTCTGCATACACTATTTGATTTTGTTATCAATAGTGAGAATGAAAGTCTCGTGAACATGAGAATCACATGCCTTGGGGACCAAAGAGTGAGATTCTCATGTTCATGGGACTTCTATTCCCATCATTGATCACAAATTCAAATGGTGGATGTGGAGTGATATATCAATTTAGCCTAAAATATAAGGGTCCCCTCATGAATTTTCATGGCATAGGATTACATGCAACCAAACACCCCCTAAATTACTATTAATATTTTATGATTTTATGTCTACGTGTAGATGTTATTTAGAGTTTGTTATTGAATTTCGATCTAGGGCAGGAAAATTTATTCCTCTTCTTTGGATAATTACTATTATCGATCAATAACCTTTTGCTATTTTGCCCCCTCTTAATTATATTTTTGGGTCCATGACTGTTTACGGTTGCAACTGTGAGACAATTTATGATAAGATAACATCAAGTTTAATTTGAAATTTTTTTCGATCGATACTCAATCCCTGACCTAACATGAGACTTGCTTGCACCGGCAGATAACTAAGAAATAGAGCATCTCCAACAACATTAATATGAGCCCCTTAAATTGCTTTAAATACTATTATTTAAGGAGTTCCTCAATAGAAAAGATAATTTTTTTTTGTTTGCAAATCCTCTTCAACAAAATCATTAGATATCCTCTTAAATACCACTTTTTATTATAAATTGAGAACCCCAATCAAAATCAAATTGGTGGAACCAACTTATTCTTTCATATTAATTAGTGAACAATTGTTTCATCTTTACCAAACATGTTACGACTCAATAAAGCCACGTCAACCATAAGCCTCTTAAAGAGGCTCTTGGGAACACTTCTAAAGAGTCAAGCCCGTGCCAAGCCATGGACGCATCTCTAGGATGATGGATGATAATAGGCTGACTTGGCTATTTAGAATTAGTAGGCTCTTGGAGCCCTAATTCTAGAGGGCGAGGGAGACGCAAGACCCGCCACCACCATCCATCATCCTCGAGATGTTGCCCATGAACGCATCTTGAGGATGATGGATGGTGGTAGGTAGGCCTTGCACCTCCCTCGCCCCGTAGAAGGGCTCCTCTTGGAGATGTTCTAAGCACTCAACAATCAGCTGAAGTTTTTATCTAAACAAGAAGTGAATATGGAGGTTGTTTCGAGATTCATCTGTCGATTCCACTGCATCTCATCGAGATCCTCCAAAACTCTCGTCTCAACCAACCTCGAGATACACTCTAACGTCCCAACCTTCCAAAACCCTCACTCTCCCCAAACCCAAACGTTCAATCTCTGCGCGCGCGAAAATGAAAAACCTCCTCACCAAAACCCTAACCCTAAACCGCTCACTCTGCACCAAATCCACCACTTCGACGTTCGCAGTGAAGAAAGTGACGAAGAAGAACTTCGATTCAGCACTCGTAGACCTAAAGCCCCATGTTCACAACGCCGATTTCGTCTCGGTGGACCTCGAAATGACCGGTATCACGAGTGCCCCATGGAGGGAATCTTTTGAATTCGATCGATTCGATGTGAGGTACCTCAAAGTGAAGGATTCGGTCGAGAAGTTTGCTGTGATTCAATTGGGTGTTTGCCCCTTTCGTTGGGACGCTTCGAAGCAATCCTTCATTGCTCATCCGTGAGTTCTCTGACTTAGTTTTGGTCTGGGGTTTGGTTAATGTGATAAAGCTCTGATTTTTAATGAAAATTTTTGTTGAGTTTGGTGGGTTTTAAAGATAAAGTTGGAAGCTTTATGTTTGATATAGTAGTTTGAGTTTCCGAAATGAAATGGGTTGTTGAGCAATTAATGGTTTTGTGAAACAAATAGTGGAACTTTACGTTTGATTGATTGATTTGAATGGCAATGAACTGGGTTGGATCTTTACTGGTTCAAATTCAATCTACTAAGGTTGTGTTTCGATTTTTAGAGTTTTTATTTGTCTTAGTTTTGATTAATTTGGGTATCTGGTTGATGTTGGAGATAAGGGTTTAAGGTTCAGTAACTAATACAGGAGTATCTTCCTTTAGGAACGTCGTCGCTCCAACTCAGGGTTGAGATGCTTGGTCAGCTCTGAATAGTCGTGTATTAGTAACTTTTAGTTATGGTTGTGCATCTTGATACTGAATTTGGCACTGTTGTCATTTTGTAGGCATACATTTTATGTATTTCCTCGTAAAGAGCTTCCGCTTGATGGGCATTCGCATGAGTTTCTCTGCCAAACAGCGTCATTGGACTTCTTAGCACGATACCAGTTTGATTTCAATGCTTGCATTCATGAAGGTAGTTTATCATAGCTTTAGTAGTGTCTTCTTGCTTGGGTTCAGACCTGTTGATATGCACCATTAGTTTCTTGTTTTTCTGTGGGATGATTAACAAACCATGAAGAATATGTTGATCTCAACATTGGACATAAAGTCTTACGTTTCAAAGCTTGATAGAAAATAACATATGAGCATGTAGGAAATAGGGTTATGAAACACTAAATTCTCAGGAAATAAAGTTTTTTGATGATTTGTTTTTTGTTTATTTATTTTGTTAATCAATGTATAGTTCTCATGAAGCGCAGATTTTGGAAAAATAACTCCTTAGAAGTTGATAATTGTCAAGCATTTTGGTAATATTCTAGAATATAAAAGAGATACAAAATGTGCTGTCATTGTAATTTGCTTCCCTGTTGAAGTGTTGGTAGGTTATGTTGAGCCAGTGTTGTGCTAAAGTTACTCTTAGTTTGCAACCAAGCCTCCTAGACCACAATTATCGAATTGTTCCATTCTTTTGAAAGACGAATTCGCTGAACAACTGTGATGAAATAAAAGGGAATATAGTTGGTTTTGTGGGTTAATTCATGTTTTGTTCTGTACTTCCGTTGCTTCTTCACATATTAGATCTTCTCGTTTCTAATAAATAACTTGAGATTATCTTCATAACTAGATCTTTTGATGGAATGGAATCTACAATCATGTTTAATCAGTAAATTTAAGCTACCATTATCATGTGTGGTTATCGTGATCTCCTATTTTAACTAGAGTAGATGCTACATAATCTCTTCAAGAATTTACACTCTTGGGTAATCCCAGGGATATCTTATTTATCCAGAGCACAAGTGGAAGAGGCAATGAAATGCTTGGATTTGGCTTACGAGGACGAATTATCTAGCTCAGGGTGTCATTCGAAAGAAGTCTGCGACATTCCATGTATTACCGATATTCTTTTCACAGAGAGGATAAAAAATAGATTCAGTGAGTGGTGGGACAATCTGTCACGGAGTACAAGCAAAGGATCTCAGTTTGATGGAAGCTCCATTGATCCAAAGGCACAAATGCAGACTGTTTTCTTCGGGATGCATCCAGCCCTTAAATTGGAGGGTTTCACTTCTCACCAACTTAGATTGATTCAACGGGTAAGGTTTTTTTTTGGTGCTAGGATATTTAGGCAGGGCATTGGATTTATTAGTTTGTCCTTACTCATCATTGTTATTATTATTGTGGGAAGGTTATAATTCTTAGATCCACGGTATATGGTACTTTTTCAACGTAAGGCAGCATGTAATACAATTCTGTTTGTGAGTGTGTGCACTGGTGAGGGTAGAGTTTAGACCAACCATAACTATCAGTAAATGAGTATAGAGGCCCAGAGTATGACCATACTTTGGACTTGGATGCTAAAGTGTGAGGTTAAGTTCGAGTTGAACTTGTTGTGTGAGCGAGGGAGCTGGATCATCAAGTTGTGTTTTATTGTTACTGTTATTTTTATTTATATGTGCGGGTAATATGTGTTCTCATTGAGGCCCTCACTCCCACCCTCATCATGTCTTGCCTGATCTTAGAAAACATATTGATTTTGAGTACGTTACTGTGGATTTTGAAATTAGCAGGTGATAAAAAAGCATTTCAACGATCTTGCTTATGTCCATGTTGATGGTGAAATTTCTTCTGAACAAAAACTAGTGGTCTACACAGATTCCGATGCTGAAAAGAACTTGCTTCTGGTGAGAAATAGATTAGAAAGCTTAAAATTTTGTTATCAAGCTCATATGTTGATAAAAGATATCTTCGCTTGCATGCGGGATGAGTGTTTGTATCTTATGTAAGTCATTTTCCAGAAAGAAGTGAAGAACAACCAACGGAAGAAAGCAGAGGCTAAGATTAGTGATGCTGCAGGCTTACGCCATGTTATTGACCTCCTTTCCTCAGAAAAAAAGCTGATTGTTGGCCACAATTGCTTTTTAGGTACATTTTTTTCAATATATGTACAGATGTATATGTATCTCTATCAAAACTTGTGCTCTGATTACTCATTTTCTTGATGCAGATATCGCACACATATACAAGAAGTTTTATGGTCCTCTACCGTCTACTATTGAAGAATTTGCATCATCTGTTCATAAAAAATTTCCATACATACTTGATACGAAGTATTTCTTAAAGAATGATAAACTAATTGATAACATGATGAAGAAAAACAGCAGATCCTTGTCAAAGGCTTTCTCCTTTTTGTGTCCGGAAATTGCTTCTGTTTCCCAAGTCTCTGGTTTGGTTAGACGATCCCACGTAAAGGGTGAAGTTCAAGTGGATGAAATGAGGTTTATACCTATCTTTCTTATTAAATTTTCCTGCCTGGCAATTTCATAGTTGCTTTTTCCTTTTTCGTTTTATTCATGTTGAATAATAATGTGAAAGTCCTTTTATTTAAAATAAAGAAAAAAAAATGAGGACACTACTTTGTTTGTAGTTGTGACTTCATCTATAGAAACTGAAAAATAAACAATAGCGAAGTGTTTAAAACTGAGTCATATAACCATGAAAACAAGCTTAAATGGTAGCCACAAGGGTTGTCTGTCACTTTTCTCTCTGTACCTCATACCAGTGGTTGTTTACATGATTACCAAAGCAGGCATCCGTAATAGGAATCAACCTTGTAATAAGTAAATAGAGCAGACAGAAAATGAGAAATTTGGTTTGCTTCAGTCTCATATGTGGAAGTTAAAAATGAAACAGAGTAAAGATGAAACTATAATGTGCCATTGCTTGTCTTTCCTCTTGGAGCTATATGACCAACAATCTATCTTCTGATGCTAATTTGAATTTCCTTTGCAGCTCTTCTAACTGGAACTTGGATGCCAAACATGAAGCTGGCTATGATGCTTTCATGACAGGGTGTGTGTTTGCTCAGGCGTGCAGCCATGTTGGTATTGATTTTCAGCTCCTGTCACCGTTAAGTAACTTAGGAGACAACGAGAAACTCCAAAACTACACAAGCATTTTATACACCAGTTGGAATAATGGATCCATTGTCGACCTAAGCACAGGCAAAAGTTCTGTAGAAACTTCAGGAAAATATCAAACAAAACGTTACCCAACGATTGAATTCAAAAAAATAGTCTTAGTTTGGGGACTTCCTTCCAATTTCAAGCCACTGGAGTTCAAAGAATGCCTCATTAAAGTCTTTGGCTTAACAGCGGTAACTTCCATTTTTTACTTGGATGAAACTGCTGCTTTCATTCAGTTCAACAAGAAAGAACTTGTCCATGATTTTCTGGCTTTGAAAGAAACCCTGGAGCAAAAGAATGATGCAATTTCTGTTTTCCATCCTCTCTCAAAATTGTTGGAAGGTGGGAATACCCGTGCTGCAGATTATGAGATGTATAAGGAGATCTGTAGTTCCTCCATATCAAGAGTGTTGTTTGCAGATCAGGCCGAGGTGGTTCTCAGCAGAAGGAAGGCCGAAGTTATAAGGAAATCAACTGAGACAGAAGAAAAGACGCAACAGTCCACTCGGGGTTACATCACTGAAAATGAGACGGGAAAAGAAAGCAGTGATTCAACGAAGGATTCACCTTATGAAAAATATTCGTGTATGGATCTGGTTGATGCTCTGTGTAAAGCAGACAACAAGCTTCGGAAACAGACTATAATTTTGAAGGCGTGACCATGTGCTACTGTAGTTTCCTTGCCTCTCTGTATGTAGTGTTATCAATTAGTTTGCTAGCAAATGATGTCTTGTACCAATTCTTTTACTTTAGCAATTGATTTTGGTAGGTTAGACTTCTTGTTACGTCCTAAAAATGCATGGGGGCTTTCCACTGCACATAACCGATGTTATTCATTTTTACAGTTAAAATTTTGTCCTATCAGTTGAGGTATTGTAAGTACCTTAGACAGATGCTTGTGTAGTTCTACTCATTTTGCGAGAAAATGAAGAAGAGCTGCTGAGTGGTCTAACTGTCAAAAAGTACTTAACCGGAGCTGAGCGTGCATAGAAGACTCATTTGCATACACGTGATAAGCTTAAATTTAGACTATACATGAACAAAAGACATTACGTTCAAGATCACAATCGCAAATAAATTTCATAGAACATTAAACACCAAAATGCTACATTTAGCAGAAACAGAAGACCATCTGCCAAAAACACATCCCATTAAGTTACAAAAAACCCACACTGTAACCAGAATGCCAAATGAGTTCCTAAAGTTCTTTGGATATATCCTCATCAACTGCCGATTACATGCCTGAATGTGAGGTTGATCCTTATAGCATCTGCCCTAATACGCTTAGGCACTGAATGGACCCAATCTCGCTGTGTGTTCCCTCTCATCACCAATAATGATCCGTGTTTCAGCATGAATGATTGTTGATTGTCGTGGCTGTTATTCTTTGATCGCTTACTTGCAGGCTGGTCATCACATTTGGCAGTCTGTACTTGAACTGCATAAATAGATTTAAGACCTCAGTAGATCCATAGTTGTTAAGTTAATGATTGCAACTAGGTATGCTGTAAACGCGAACTATACCACAAAGCCAAGCAAAAGAATCCATACCTTTGGGTGACTTGCTGGGTCTTTTCCTCAACAAGAATTCCCGCTCACATCCAAAAGAAACTGATGCAATCTCAGGAGTTGGTCCATACAACTTCTCATCATCGGCATGCCATGCCACATAATCAGAACCACTCTTATACCTGTTCAACAGCAAGCTATTGAAACTACATCCAGGAAGGGCTTCGTGAACCTGCAGCACACCAGAAACACAAGTTGAATCAAACATGAGACATAAATTTCTATACGATGATGGCAACGACAATGATGCATTTTCATCCGGGTGTTCTTACTGCTGCTAATATTTCCTTAAGTGATGGATAATCATCCCAAGAATAAGCACATAGCAAGTGTCTCTTGGCTGCAGAGAAGCATATATCTTATTAGAACAACATACTGATAGAAATGGAACAAATATAAAGCCCCAAACCTCAAATTCTCAAAACCCCTTAATCCAACCCCAACATTAAAATAAACAAAGTCCAACCAAATGAACCATAAACCACACTAAAAACCCTAAAAATCAAAACTTTATAATGCCCATCTAGCATCCACCCGAATCATTCAAATCAATTAACTTCAACTAAATGAACTATACATTACACTAAAAAAAATAAAAAAAACCCTAAAAACCAAAATTTTACAATGCCCTTTTCAATTCCATCTACAACTCAAACCCCAACCATTCAAATCAATCAAATTCAACCAAAATAACCATTAACCACACTAAAAAAAACCCTAAAAATCAAAACTTTACAACGCCCATTTCACTTTCATGTGTCATCTACAAATCCAACCCCAACCATTCAAATCAACTAAATTCAACCCAAATGAACCACAAATTACATTAAAACCCCTAAAAAAAATCAAAACTTTACAGCACCCCTTTCACTTTCACCTACAAATTCAACCAAAAATCGATTTGAACAGAAACAAAACCTGAACACAGGAGCGCCCGAAGACATGAATCGATGGCCTGGTCCATGGAATCTCCTTGTTGAGGTACTCCAACCATTTCCACGACTCATCGGAAGGTAGAAACCGAGGAATGTAGACGACTTCACTTCCGTCACCGAGATCGATTGTTCGACGTTTCCCCTTGTCGTCTGGGTTAGGGTTTGTCACTTGAAACCCTAATTTAGTCTGAGAAGACGAAGAAGCCATTAACGTTTCAGAGACAAAGAAAGCCCGCGAAATTTGATCTAGATTTCTGCTTTTATGGCCGTAAAGGTTTTAGAGGACGTAAACGCCCCTGATTTGGAGGTGAAATTACAATGATGACGTTGCTCAACTGGAATTTGAACTACAATTCTGGAACCATTCTAGTAACAGGTAAAATTTAAGGCTGATTAGTTTTTCGAGTGTCAGATCGAAGTCATAAAATTTAAAACACAAAATAGTTGTCCAATTTTGAGATGTTGCAACCAAAAGAAGTACATAAAGTTTTGTTTCAATGACGCATTTGTAAAAACCCCACACTCGAGAGGAGAGTGGATGCAGGTGTCTAAGTTTGAGACAATAACTAGAAACATATCGTGTAGTAATGGTGTCAAAAGGTTTCGCAACCTTCACCCCTTAAAACCTTGAATGGAGCTCAACAATTCTATGAAACAATTGTATATTTTGATCGAAAATTGTAATAGAGTAGATGAAAGCTAGAAGATCATTGAGAGACAAGTTTCTAACAAAATAATTGCAATAAATTCCAGTGAATGTCAATCAAGAAAACTACATATCCTAAACCAATTTCATGACACTTTAAGTCTTCTAAAAACAATTCAAAAAATAATCCGAACTCCTAAACAAAAAACCTATTAGACCCTAAACCAAACAGAGCTTAGACAAACAAGTAAACAACAACCATGAGCACTCCAAATGATGAAGTCATGAAAAGTGAAGCAACATGAAGTGCAGCATTTGATGCACTTGGTGGTGCTGGAGGTTTCCAATCACCGGAACCTGAACCAGACCCGTTTTCGCTTTGTGGAGAGGGAGCAATGCTTGGAGGCTGCAGGAGTCGTGGATGTGCCATAACGCGAATATCCAATTTCTGTCCTGATTTACAGTGTCCTGGTTCACCACTGATGAAGTAGAAGAAGCCATGGCGATCAAATGTGAATACTGTGTGGCCATCGGTGAATTTGGAGATTGGGTTGGCAATGTTGCAGCTTGCGTAGCTTGGGTATTTTACTACTAGGACGGAGTCATTCTGGTACTTGAAATCTGGAACAAAGAAAATTGGAACTTGTTATTCTTTATTTCTAGATCAATTGATACACCAAAAAAAATTATACAAAAATATGATCAGGTTATAACATAGCATCGTTTTTGCATGAATATAAATAACCCGGAATACAATGGTCAATTTTTTTTACAAATAAAATGAGCTCTTAAAAGTATTAGAATTTGAAAAACAATAATACTAGAAAATTAGGTTTTGCAACCAGAATTACGTGACATGATCTTAAAAAAATGATGAAAATCTCCAAAGTGATTATGCGTATATCGAGATTTATAAAACCTCCTCTGATTGCAAAATCTGATTGCAAAACCTAGTTCCCTAGCATGACTCGTTGAGAAAATGTAATCAGGGACTTACAAAGGGAATCACCAACATGAAATCGATGCTCTACAGCCCATTCATTGTAAGTGTTGGAGTCACTTCCGGTAGGTTTGATCCAACCTTTCGAACTACCAATAATGAACTCTCGACCGGATACTATTGCAATCGTGGAGATCAAAACCAATGAAGAGAGGAATGCAAGAGTGAAGAGCTTGGAATTCATGAAAGAAGCCATTGATAAACTTAACAAGAGAAGTTTATGAGCAAGTTTGCAAGTAGAGAGCAAGAGCAATGATAGTTGAGTGAAAGGAGGAAGTGAGGGGTCTTTGTGGTATTTAAAAGGGAGGGAAAGATTGGCAGTTAAGTTAGTTTGTTTGTGGAAAAGAGGGGGGAGTGGGTTTGTTGAACATAACTGCACACGTTTACCCACGTTTGCGCAGTGATAATCTATCATTGATCATCTCGAGATCCATTTTACAGATCTTGGTGTTGGTGAAACTGAAATTGGAATTGGAACAAAACTACGTTCATTCTGGATCTGGTTTCTTAACCTAACCCTCCCAACAAACACATGGAGTATCTCGTATGATTGAGATCGCGGTTATATATATATATATATATATATTGAGTAATTCTTGCTGGCCTGAGCCCTGCTGTTTGGTTGCTGTCAGGGAGAGGGAAAAATACATTTTTGCCCCCCTTTTTAAACATTTTTTTTTTCAAAAAGTGGTTAAGGGGGGAGCAAAAGTGTACATTCGCCCCCCCCCCCCCCCAGGTAGCAACCTCGCTCCCTTTCTCAGGCCAGCTAGAATTGGGGATGTATATTCGATGAATAGGGATTTTTTTGCAAGTTCTAGTAAAAAGGGTCATTATTCGATGCTTTTAATTTTGTCCGCTTACCTCTTTTTATTTTTCTTCTTCTTCTTTCTGAAACTGATATTTTGTGTTAGTCGTATAAAAACTGTTGTTTCATCATGTTTAATTAGAAAACAAATTCACTCACGAGTGGTCAGGTTTAGAGCATGTTTGTTAAAAACATTGAATCTGAAAACTTATATTGAATATTGATATTGAAAATAAACTTTAAATGCTGAATACGAATGCCAGAAAAAATTGTTTGTTGATTTCCTTATAAAGATAAATAAAATTTGATTTAAAGTTTCTGATATGTTAATATTTTAAGGGTGAAAGACTGCGAAAGTGTCACCTATACCATACATTATATTTGGATCCAGACCATCTAGGAACATTAATACCAATCAAAACACCTGGGAAAGAAAAGGTGATATTTCCGGCTAAAGTTATAGCTTTTATTTAAAGGCTCTTTTTAGACTCTAAATAATTTAAACATATTAATTAGTCTTCCCATTTGAATCGTGTTCATAGTTTAAAAGTGATCTAAAACAAATGATATCGATACCATACCAGACTAATCCTTTTGTACCATAGGTGACTCTTCGATGGAATCCATTACACGATAAGATGGACCATAAGAAAGGGACAAGAGGGGAGATTTTGGTAGAGGCCATATTCAAACATTTTACGTCAATTATGCTTTAAACTTTTGACAAATTTTGTAACTTTAAACCTTTTGTGTATGAAATTTACCAAACATACTCTAAAAGTCTTTCAACTTTCAGTTCAATGTTTTGTTGACTCTACATCAAAAAATCAACTTCGATATAAATATCATACAAAGAGATTGATCATTGAAGTCCTTAAATTTCCATTTTCATGAACAAGTAGGCATATGCAATGCACGTGCATACCAACTCACACATCTCTTTCATTTGAAACACAACACACACTACTCTATTGATCTGTCCACATCATCCATAAAAAAAAAAAAATCTTCTCAGGGAGATTTTGGTAACTATAAAATAGGAAATATTTTGTAAAATTTTGACATATTTCGAAAAATCACTTAATGTGTTACATTTTAGGACTTGTGAGTATGTGCGCTAGTTGAAGGTCGCAAACTAAGCATAGATGAGTTAGTCAATCAACAACTGAGTTTATCGTCATATTGATCATTCGACTTACTTGCCCATGACTAACCTGAACTTCTTTTACGTAATTGTTATTCATTCTTGAGCTTTGCTACAGAGCGAGGGAGGGAGCGAGGGAAAGGGGGCGAGGGATGGGTGGTAACCACCCATCCGCCTCGAGATGAGCACATCAAATTTGAGATGTGCGATGATGCTCATCTCGAGGCGACTGGGTGGTTACCACCCATCCCTCGCTCCCTCCCTCGTTCCCTCCCTCGACCCCTAGAATTTTCCTTCATTCTTAGCCTACCTGAACCTGAACTAGGCTTTGCTCGCTCAGGATTAGGCGATTCGAGTTGCAACCCTAATTCAAAACTAATTGAGACTTGAGAGAGATACAAGGCTTCATGAAAGGGTCACCCTCAAATGACGCAAGGACTCATTAAAACCGATGATGCTAAACAAAAATGGAAACCTGTAGAGCCGGTCACCCATCATACTAAAACTCCCCATTTTTAGTCCCATATTTACTGCTATTTCTTTGTCACCTGGTGGCCCTTAATAAATTTGTGTCAGCCCAGCCAAATAACCCTTTACCCAAATGTAGAAGAATCTCTCATACATAGAACCTGTAAAAATAGGGCAAATATAGTTTTCTTAAAAGGACCTCTAACCAGGCCACCACCACCACCACCTCGATAACCGGCTATAGCCAGTCACTACCACCTCTTAGCAGGTCATCAAAGGAAAGGAGGGTCTATAAGAAGGTGACCCCCTCTTCATCACTGTTTCATAATGTAGTAGAGTTTCAAAGTTCATAATTTTCTTTGGTGGTTTCTTCATTCTTCACCAACTAGCTAAAATTTTCATTATTAACAAAAACCAATTGTTTGTGTGAAGTTTTTAGGGATGGTTTCATGGTGTTCTCAACCATTTTTTTTTTCTTGGTCCTCTATTGTACTTGTGCTCTTGTGGATCTGAAAACCATGGCAGGAATCTTGTTCTTGGAGTACTTTCACATACAGGCAAGTCTCAAATTTCTCTTCTATTTGCATGCATGCACACACATGGTGATCTCATTCATACCTTGAAGAGATAGATGCTCAAGCATAAAATGATGAAATCTTATAGGCATAAAATAATATCCAATGTGTGTGTTTGGGAGTTGGGACCCTAGATGGAAGTTGGGACCTCACAAATAGGTCCCTAAGAAGTTCGAAGATCTATATTTGAAATAATGTGTAGTGTGTATGCATGTGTTATGGTATACTATATTTCACAAGTTCATTTGGTTTTTTTTGTTGCAGGGAATGTGAAGTTGAAGACCCATGGAAGAGTATGGAGAGGAGGAGGAGGAGGAAGAGAAGAGGAGATATGTTGACAGAAGAGAGAGAGCACAATCCATCATCAACAAAAGAAGTCTTTGCTTTTGCTGGAGTGTGCTCTTTGTTCTTCTGTCATCATCAACAAATCTCTCTGTCTCTCTCATTATCGGAAACCATTCAATGATTTACACAACACATCTTGGAGAGTGATTTGGTTACAAATCTCTAATTTTATCTTTCATCTATATATAAAATAATTTGATTTTTCTTTTCAATATATATATATATATATATTTTTATCTTCATAGCCATAGTAAGTTCTCGTATCGATGTTTCTAACTGTTATGACATATATTTGATTTTCCTATGCCATAAAATCGCGTATTTAAGACAGGAAATAATGGTCGATCACAATATATCATTCATTAGTTCACTATATATCCGAATCTGATTTCAATCTTAGGTAATTTAATTGCAAAATATCATTTTATGTCTTCAAAACTTTATGATATAGGAATAAAGGATAAATGCTGATGAATGTATTTGATTGTGCTGAAATCTGATATATAATTTGACATAAGATATTTCAAACCATAGATTGCTTGCAGGTAAGTTTTCTGACTTTTTTTTTTTTTGGAGTGTGGTTAATGTGTTGTAGGTAAGGCAGGGGCGAAAGAGACATGGAGATGGGTGTACTTAAGATTATGATAAATGCAACCAAAAGTGGAATTAGCACTCGGTAGCTATCATGAAGGAGGTGCATGTGATGAATATGGTGGTGCAGATAAAGCCATGTTTGGTGGGGAGCAAGTAACATGATGAAGGCCAAACCTAGGGAGATTAGAAGGTTGGGGGAAGACTTTTAAGAGAATGTTATATGTTTCTCTTGTTTGAGAGCTCCTTTTGTGATTTGCATTGTTGAAATCAAGTATAGTTCAGTTCTTGTCTGATATAATTTTCATACCAGAGTAATTTAAACAAACCATGAACATATTGTGATAGTAATAGAGAAGCATTTCTTCATTACATACTTGTGGAAATGGAGAGATACCATGATACAACAAACGGTTCGGAGAAAACAAATATAAACAAGCTCTAGAGGTCCCGAGTCGTGCTAATACATGTTTAATGGTTAATCCCGTGATATCATCATGAACCTCATCAACATAATGTAGATTAGAAATAGCTTGCAATTCTACAACATACATGTAATACTCCACCATCACCTGAACACAGACCATTGTTTGAAAAACGTATAAGGTCATACAGACTACCTGTCAGATATCCTTGACAACACTTTCTAAAATCCTACACTTAGATCAAGACTAGAGCAGCTTACTTCATTGGCAGAGTGGGAGCAGGGGAAGTATGATCAACCCACTTGAGCTTGAGCTGAATTTCCCCGGACTCTACGCCACCAAGCCTCAACCAAACATCTTGCACAACCTCGCCATTTACACAAATTATATGGCTGTCCCTCACTAAACAATTATCCCGATCAGGAATGACAGTCCTTATCTGTGTCTCACCTGTTGAAGCCTTTATGACCCGCTTCAGCCTTGAGGCAGAGGCGATCGGTTGGAGGCTGAGGTGCGCATACCCCATTTCATCATCTGACTTGAATCGGTCTTTATCAAACACCTTCTGTGGAGTAAATGGTAGTATTAGAACTCTGATGCCTGGTTGAAGCAGTACCACTTGTTTAAATTTGAATCCACTTGATAACTGACTAATCAATAAAAGTGGTTCGCAATTTTAATAGTATCTACACCTACAAAGGGTCATAAGGATTGCGCAAGTTCTATAACAAACATTCTATGTCCAACTTTTCTTTTTCACTAGAATACCTCGTCAGACATGATACAAACTATGCCAGAATGGATTGGATCGTTACAATTACTGCATGAGATGATATGTCTAGTAGTCATTCTGTCTAAAATGTTTTGATACAGAGTTTCACATTGTCTAGTAAAATATTAATGTTCATTGTTTATAGGCTATTCTGCAAACACGGGTTTCATATTGTTGCTCCAAAGCACCAACTTAGCAAAATTTCCCACATAAGATCATGTCAAAGAAGCATTAAACCAGTAAAACAATAAAAAAGCAGCCAATGCTAACTCGGGAAGCAAATGTGGGTGCTTCAATTAGGTAAATGGCTACTTGATTATTCTTACTTATTTTCACCATTTCATTACATTCTAGTAGTTTCACGGTAATACTATGAAATTTTTTATATTGTTTTCATTTAATAGAAAAGCCAAGATGAATCTGGTCGACCTGACCAAATTTGAAAATGGGTCAGATCTGGTTGAATGTGATCTGGAGCCAGTCTGTTTAATATGGTTTGAATTTGTGTTGACCCTGACCCAATCTGGATCTGACCAATTTTAGGACATAGGGCCTAGTTACAAACAATGACTGGGATACAACAATACGACATGAGATTCTAAAAGACCGAGGTTACGGGTATCCTAACATTATTGAGCATATATATAACACATAAACAATAAAACATAGATAGTAGGATTTGAAAAAGGCAATCATAGAGGATAGCTATAAAATAGCAACCCTTACTGCTGTTACTGATATGTTATGTTAGGTGTAACAAAGTATTGTAGTTATTGATGGCTGGTAAAATAGTTACCCTTACTACTGTTATTTTTGCTGTGGATAACTCATAGCTGATAACCAATAACAAGCTTTCAAGTTTGGATGAGAAACTGGATATAACAATTAGGAGGTGCAGTGGTGACAACCGGCTCTCAAACATGTTCCTGTACATGACTTGTTTTCTTAATCAATAGAATATAGGTTTGTTATTTAGGAAGGTATTGATAAAGTTTAGAACAATTTGTCCTTGCGTGGATAAACAAATAGATGATCTTTGTTCCTACTGTTGGTAGTCAACAAATATACAACCAGAAAATGGCAGGAGTGAACAAGCCAAAATTTTAAATTGTTTGGTGTGTGTGCGTGTGGGGAAGGACATCCTGGATAAGATCTTGGAAGATTAAATAAACCAATACAGAATCACGAAATCTATAAAATAAATTGTTTAAACCACACTGAAGAAACAAAGGAAAGTTGAAATATCCAAACGAATAAGAAACTCACCAGGTTTAGCACTTCAAGAGGTTCTGTAACCGAGAACGTTAACTCCTCATTCCAAACAGGATTGAGACAACTGTTAATCACCTTAGTCTTCGCAGTCTGCTGCAGAAAATTAATACTGATCAGTGACTAGCTCAAAATTTTGACTGGATCACTTAAAAGAAGACCGGAGACAGAGACACACTGCTTATCCAGTTTAATTTCACTTCTTTGAATTGACTTATACGTTGATAGATGTCGATGTTTATATACAAACATGTACATCATATGCAAAATTATACGAAAATTTCCCTATGGTCGTGTGTTTGAATTATCTCAGATGGTTCGTTACCACTTACCAGAAATAGTTACATCATTGAATATCAAAAGTTAACATGAGTAAGCACATTTAAAAAAACTCAAACATTATACAATGCATTGCTCATCATTATATTTTCTTCAGAGGAAAACAAAAATTTTGTGCAGTCAATACATAGAATAGGTCAACAGAATCCATCCTAAAAAACAAACACAACCTAGTTTGTTTCATTTGGTTGTCTATATCTCACCAATTCGGCTAATTTGGACCCATATAAGAGATTCAACACGCTTTTGTATCACTGTTGAACTTCATTAGAAACTCCTTAATATGGGAAAAAGTCCGGCATAACAGGACTCTTTTCTATGATTTACAGGCCATTCATCAAACTATTGGGTACAATAATGTAACAAAAACAATCGAAAGGAACACATACGGGATGATGAAACATGAAACAAAGATCAAAATAATAAGTATATAGAGGTTCACCTGATTGCCCAACTTAACCACGACGTAAGGATCACTCGTCCTGAAATCTCGAATCACCAGCTGTTTCCCTTGCACCACAATCACTTTCACCAGTCCAATAGTGTCCCCCATGAATGCTTTGTTACTAATACATCAAACTCTGAAACAAGCACCCACCCTACTTCAACAAACTTTCCAGAAAAAAAAATGTTTAACTCATAACAAGTACTAATCAGAACAACCCTTCCTAAGTTCACTAGTGATATAAAATCCAACTCCCTCTATGTTTTAGGTTTGGAAAAACAACAAATTCTCATAACTAGCACACCAACCATCTCCATAAAAATTGAAGAAAAAACTAAAATAAGAAGGTAGAAATGGTAAGGTGAAGAAATGTATGTTTGGGGTCCTCATTTTCTCTTCAAAAAATCATTCTGTGAGCTTCAATTTCTCAATCTTTTATGAGAGATATAATTTTGGTTTCAAAAATGGTTCTTTTATCATACAAACTATAAGTCATTACAAGCTTAAAAAAAAAACTAGGTGGATCAAATGGGGATACCCTTCTTGATCCAAGCACATAACATCAAGTTTACAAAACCAGATTTTGTTGATGGATTCACAAAAAACAGAGTTGCAAATAAAAAACCCAAACAACAACACAACAATTGAAGATGAAGAGATACCATCTAACTATGCAGCAATTCAAAGGTAAAGCTCAAACCAGAGAACAGGAGCTGTGACTCAAACAAAATGGAGTGCAAAGTGAAAATAAAAGGGGAATTACATACCCTTTAGTGGGTGTTCCTCACATGTGCCTGTGTTGGTGAGAATTGATAGAGAAGGTGGTGTGACTTGTGAGTGAGTGAGTGAATAAGAGTGGAAGGAGGTTGTTAATTGGTTGTGGGTGTGGGTGCGTACGAGTGGGGGCAATGTGGTTTGTGCTTGGTGAGCGTGTAAGTATTTTTCTCCAATGGGTCAACCTTGGACTCGAGATTGGCGGGTTCCATGAGCGTGGGATCTGTAGAGCATTTAGGACTAGGGAAGGTGAATTGGCACCACAAACTATAGCTAATAATGGTGGTTATAATTTATCTCCAAATTCCTAAATCTTTTATTGCGAAACACCATAGAGCATCCAATCCATAGTAAGTTGTGGTATTTTGATGATCTCCTCGTGATATAGGGCACCCCATGGGTTCGATAGGTCTTCAAACAGAAATTCTAAATGCCGAGGAAGTGGGCGAGGAAACGAGCGAGGGGAGGGAGGTGGTGGAGTGGGGACCGTTCACCTCCCTCGAAATGCTCATTTTTTGTGCGCACGTCTCAAGAGAAGTGAATGGTCTCCACTCCACCACCTCCCTCCCCTCACTCATTTCCTCGCCATGTAGAACTGCTCGTTTTCAAATTGAAATCAATGACATTTTAATGGTTTTTAATTTAAACATAGGGTAAGAACTATGTGTATCCACAACTTTTGATTATGCTACCATAGCCACCAAATTTTCTACTCGATACTACCATAAAGTTCTGAATAACTGCAAACAAAAAACAAACGGTGAACTATAGTTCAAAGAATCACTTTTATGTTTTTTTTTTCTCTACCTCCAACTTAATCCCCTCCTGATTGTTACTTATTTTCTCATACTATTCCTCACTATTTGGTAGGGCTGAACAAAAAAACTGAATGAACCGTCTGAACCAAATAAAATCGATCAATTTGGTTTGGTTTTATTTCAATTTGGATTGATTTTTAAAATTTTGAAATCAAAGTCATCGGTTCATTAGAGGTTTGAGGTTGAAAAAAAATGAGGAAATCACATCAAATTGATACCTATGTTTATTTGTAAAATTATACATAATATAAAAGATTAACAGATGATACATAATTTTTGTCGTTTCAATTCGGTCTAGATCGATTTAGCATAGTTTTTTGTTGGTTTTGTTCAGTTTTTGGTTTAATAAAGTTTTACTTCGATTCGGTTTCAATACACACTCCATTCGGATTAGATTTTTGTCAAACCAATTAATATGGTTTGGTTTGTCATTTCATGTTGAAACCGAACAATGAACAATCCTACTATTTGGGTACAAATAAAAATGAAAGAAATAGCAAAGAAACTACAATTTTGCTACTTTTTACTATGCAACACCTATAATACATTAATTATCTATATTACAAGTCAGAGTAGTGTTTTACTATTCATTGTTAACTGAGACAAAGTCAAATCAAAAGAATTAGAGATAAAATATGGTTATGATTGAAAGTTGGGAAATGTATTGAATTTTGAGGGTTAAGATTCATTTCCTATGATGACATATTTGTAAATTTAAAATATGTAGAATGACAAAAATAATGAAAAAAATTGGTGAAATGTACATGTGGCGGAGAGAAAAAAATATTGTGTTTTCCTTTTAGCAAAAGAAAAATTTATCATAACTATCTACATCGTTGTCGAATTTTGGTAAACTTAGTATAATTGAAATGCATTTTTGAAGACCTTTCCAACAAAATCATGAATTAATGCAAATGTTAAAATTTTAAATATATATATTTTATAATTAAAAAAACGTATAACGTACTTCACGTCTTTAATATTTTTCAAAGCAATGAAACGAGTCAATCATATTACAAAAAATGAGTCGGGCATCTTAATGCACATTTAAACAAAAATGCTAAACTTCATGTTTTGGCGAATTCAAATATTGGAAGAGAACTTATTCTCGACGTTTAAATGTTTACCCCAGCTGGTTCAATTTTGACTGAGTCCAACCTTAAAATTTATAATATATATTTTTACCTTAAAATAGGCTTACACTTCAATACTTATAGCGAAAACGGGATAATGATGGTGTTCAGTAGAAAATATTTAGCAAAAATAAAATTGTGTGGAGTGGCAACGGCACGGAGCATACTCTAATTACAATACAATACAGAATTACACAAACTCTTCCAACAAACCCCGAAGAAAAGAATACACCCACCATCATATCCTTCCAATGATCATTGTTAGCTTGACCACAATCAAGATTCAAAGAATTACGCCACAAATTTGCTCACATAAGATACATTTTTATTGACCAAATTAGGAAAAAATGGTTGTGCAAAGTGAAAAGTTATCGATATGGATGTTCAATGCTCAAAGCCGAGTAGTACACTACCCAAGCCCAACCCAAAAAATTGAGCAACCAGCTCAATGAGTTGGAGTACTGGACTTAACCTTTATCCAAGTCCTCTCCTTTCCAAACCCTCCTCTCTCCCTCCTCTTCACATTCCAACCACTCTGAAACCACCACTGTCTCAGCCTCTCTCACACTCTCTTCTCCATCTCCCTCTCAAAATGGCCGAAGAGGAAACTACCCCAGACCCCCAAACACCCCTTTCACCCCCTCCTTCCACAACCCCACCGCCCACACTCTCAAAAAACGCCCAGAAGAAGCTCCTGAAGCAACAGAAGTACGAGCAGAAGAAAGCCCAGAAAAAGGCGGCAATCAAAGAGCAGAAGCAGAGGGAGGCGGAGAGGAAGCGCAGGGAATGGGCGGAGAAGCTTTCTGGGGTGTCTGAGGAGGAAAAATTGAAGCTTTTAGAGTCTAGGAAGGAGCTGAGGAAAGAGAGGATGGATAAGAGGACTGAGGAGAGGGAGCAGAAGGCTCGGAGGTTGACAAGAGCGAAGGAATCTGGGCAGAAGATTGTTGTTGATCTTGAGTTTGCTCATCTCATGACTGGGACTGAGATTCACAGTCTTGTTCAACAGGTGAAATTTTGCTTGCCCTAGTTTTGGTTTTGGTTGATTGGATTGGAAATTTGTGGGTGTAATTAAAAATGTCATCTTTATGTGCCGGCGTCTGTTTGCGATTGTTTGTGCATGATTTTTGGTTTAAAGTTTTGGTTTTTGGATTGAGAATTGTTTGGTGAATTTGAAAATTTGTTCTTTATACTAGTTTATTTCACATATGTGAGCGGCGAATGGGAGGTCTCTGATTAGAGTGTTTTTTCCAAATTCAGTGGGAGGTGTAAAGTTATCATTTTTGGCAATAATGTGATAGGGTGGTGTAGAAATTTTTTTTTGGTGTTTTCACCCTGCAATGATATAGCAAAGCAACAACGTAATTTCCATGCAATACTTGAAGTAACTCCCTTCCCTGTTTTAATTCATGTCATATCAATGTATCCAGGTCTAACATGTGTATTCAACATTCCTTTTTTGTGTTTGGTAAGCTGTTTGATTGACAATATTTTGCTAGTTGAACTTCCAGTTGAAATACTACTTTTTGTAGTCTTGGTTATCTTTCTATTGGCAGAGAAGTTTTGCCACTAATCACTATAAACTTTGTGCATATTCTAGTTGTTGAGAATGATCTACATTTACTGATATAAGCTGCAGATTATGTATTGTTATGCAGTGAATGGAAGATGTACATCACCTGCCCATCTCTGGTTAACTGGATGCCAAGGAGAAATAGGCGCACAACTAGAAAAGCTCCCTGGTTTTGATAAGTGGGTCATTGAGAAGGAGAACCGGTCATATATTGAAGCCTTGGAAGATGGGAAGGAAAATCTGGTTTATCTCACAGCAGATTCAGAAAATGTGCTGGAGGAACTTGATCTGAACAGTATTTATATTATTGGTGGATTAGTCGACCGTAATAGATGGAAAGGGATAACCATGAAAAAGGCAACTGAGCAGGGGATCCAAACCGCCAAGCTTCCCATTGGAAATTTCTTGAAGATGTCAAGCTCCCAGGTACCAGGGCAGGGATCGCACTCTCATTTTACTTTCACGTTGACTTTTTTATGCTTTACGACATGAATCAATCTTTAGAATGGATGCATGTACAGAGTAGTATATTCTGACATGAATCCTGATCTTGCTCCTAAATATTTACTTATAAGTAGCACTCAGTGGAAGTATATGATTCATCAAGCTGATAGTAGGTATTTAGTATCACAATCATTTATGAGTACTCTGTCTGTCGTACTTTGCAAAGGGTAATTTTTATTAGGGAAAAGGAAACACAATAGTTTAGTACAAACAGGTTGGAGGTACATCAAGAAAATAAACAAGACTGGTCAATGTAGAACCCACTTAACCACCCGGAATTTCCTTGTCCAAATCCTTCAAACTTTAGATTTCCCCTTCTCCAAAATCCAAACCCACCGCCTTTTCACTCTTCATCCACCGATCTAATTTCTCTCCCAAGTCTTACCATAATTTCCCTTTTCCAACCACTTATTTCCTGATTCAGTAACTCCTCTCTCCATTCTTTGTTCCTCCCATTTACTATTTTGTTTCCCTTTCCTTGCTATGAATGCAAAAGAAAGAGATACAGTGAGAGAGAGTTCCATTGGACCCTTCCCACCCTCAAATAACACAGATCGAAGTCTTTACAATTCCTTCCCAGTTAAAGAAACAAGTTTGGTATCGGGTGTCTTTTAGCAGCCCCTAACCCCAAACCCAAATTGTGCTTTAATCGCTGTTTGGTTTATAAATGTATGGTGCAAATCAAGCCACCACCTTGCATCCTTGCACCCCTGGGAGAGAGGTTCAGCACATGTTATGTCTCTATATTTCCATTCTTTTATGACTTTAGCCAAAGATGAAAAGCTCACAATATTTGCTTGGATGTTTTCTTACACCTTCTCAAATCTTGGTGGTGAAGCTGCACTTAGTCAATAGTATGGTCCATGGTTTTCTCCTCCCTGTAGAATAGGCAACATCTATTGGTTACGGTTCTATCTCTCCTCACCAGGTTGTTGCTGGTAATTATTCTTCTATGCACAAATGACCAAATAAAAAACAGCTTCTGGAAAGTACTTGCTTGCATGAAATTTTATGATTAGGATCCCACCTGCTGGCTAGTCGTGTTTGTTTGGGGTTTAAAAACTCATAATAGTTGCTCACTGCAAATCTCTTTGTGGAATCATCCATAACCAACAGTCATCACTGTCATCTATACCGAGAAAGCACAGTCTGCAGTAGAGAGACGAGATCAATGATTTGGTTTTTCTCCCAATTACACAGCTGATGTCTGAAATCCATGTTCCAGTTATACACCTTGACCTGAGTTCTCCAAGTTTACTATTTGTTTCAAAGGTATTGAAGAGGGTGGGGAAAAAATTTTGATGTTAGAATTCCTTAACCTCTAGTGGTACCAAAAATTAATTCTATTTCCCCACTTCATACTGAAATGATCTTGGAAGGAAAGATGATCAGAGAACTCCCATTGGTAATCAGTAAGGATGCATGGACACGGACATGGACACGAAACGTCGATTTGACAATTTTCCAAAAACTAGGACTCGATGACACGTCGACACGACATACTAATTTTTTTTAATAAGTCATATAAAAATAAACAATAATCTAATAAAGTGTCTTCTTAGAGTGTCTTCATCTTTGTTGCAAGCAGAAAAAATGCAAAGAAGAAAAAACATAGAAAATAAGAGTTGCAAAGGCGGAGAAGACGATGACACTCTGTTGAAAAAAAAAAAAGTAGAGAAAAAATTTAGTAGAGAAGAAGTAGATGAGAGAAGAAGCAAAGATTAAGAAGAAGCATAAACTATCTTTATTCTTTAGTGGCTCTTTGCCCTATTTATCTTGAATCACAATTGAAAAATTCATTCACTTCAGATGGATCAACAATAGTTAAATTAGGTGATTATTTGCACACATCTAAAAGTAAAAAAATACAACGAAGTCGATTGTCGAGTATTGACTGCCCTGACCAAGTTCTAGGTATATCGGAGGCGTGTCCGACACGTTGACCAAATTGACCATGTGTCTAACATCTGCCGACATGTTGACCACGTATTCGATGCGTGTCAAGCAGGTGTCAATGTCGGATACGTGTCGAACATAGATACGACAAGTTTTCTGAAGAAGAGTCTGTGCTTCCTTACCACCCATCAATGTGCTTCTACGTACTTGTTTGGAATGATACTTCTCCAAAGTGTGTTTTGTTCTAGACCAAATCCTCAAATCCAATTGGTCAGGAGAGTCTTCTTGTTAAACTCTTTGATTCTTCTTGGTTTTCTTGAAAGGGATGTCCTAATCTCAATAGAGCCGTGCGATTACTTCCTATGCGATATGGTGGATACCTTGGAAGGAATGAAATCGGATAACTTTTTTTATCCGGTGACCTTGGATGTGGAAAGGATATGTATGGAGTGCCTTGTGCTTTTATGGCATTGGGCTACCGCTAGAAACGAGTACTTGGGGTGGCTTTTGACTTTTGAGCGATTATCACCCCATTCCCTTTCGCGAGAATCCTAATAGTTAATGTCCCTTTTAATAAAGATTTTGTCCTTAAAAAAAAAGAAAAAAGAAATTCATCCGGTTCAAGCCCCTTGGGGAAATGATTAGAAACCACGGCCTTACCCTTGTTTCCGGCGATAGCTTGTTGTGAAACGATGACTGAAAACAATTCATCCTTCCTCACTCACATCTGACACCTAAAGATGTTTTGGCTAAGAGGGTAAGCAAGCCAGTAACAATTGTGTATTGACCTTGGAGATATCCTTTTTTTTTTGCGTGGTTTGCCCAAGACGGCTTGAGGGCTATAAGTGGTAGCAGTTTTCAATAATGGAAGCCTGGCACCATAACGTGTGTTCTGCATCATATTGTGTTCCATGGAGTGTGATTGTAGAAGTCCATGTCTTGAGATTTGGATGTGCATGCCGTCATCAGGATTGGCATTTCCCAAACCTTTTGGAGGTTAGATTTGCAAAATTTTGTTGTCAATGGGGATAATCATTTAAGAGGGCACACATACCTCCTGAGTGCTCACTGGATATTGTTTAGCTCCTCTATCATTTCATGTTTACATTATATTTGATAAAGATTTACCTTCCTCTAATAGCCCTTCTGATCTGGATACTGAAATAAAAATAGTGAATGATCACTAGGCTCTGGAAATTGTAAATTTAGTTGTGGAAAATAATTCCATAATATGCATTCACATTATAGGTATCCTTTATTTTCATGGGAATGCAGACTTATTATCATTTATCCCACAGATATCTACCTGTAATTGGCTTCTATTTCCATGTTCATATAATTTTCGAAGCTGTCATCAACTCTGCAAGCAATTATTCAAGTAAATCATGCTATTGTTGGTCACTCCATTACTTCATGTGAGTTTTATGGGTTCCTTCCCTCTTAAAATTAAAAATGATATCGGTTCTCATGAGTTTTGCCTCTGATTCATGCAAATTCCTACCTGAAAGGACATCATAAGGATAGTCATTCGTTTAGCTATATAATAACACAAATGTAGTATTGACTTGCGTGACTTGAGATACTCTTTTGAATATGAGACGATTCTTACTATACAACACGCTACATGCTCCTAACTTGATCTTCACATATTTGCATTTGGTAAAGACATTATTCTCGTCGTATGTATTACATTCTAATGCATTTTTCTTGGTCCTCCAATTTCGCTAAGCAGGTTCTTACCGTGAATCAAGTGGTTGAGATACTACTAAAGTTCTTGGAAACCCGGGACTGGAAGACTTCATTCTTTCAAGTGATTCCTCAAAGAAAACGTGGTGAAATCGAAGCTGAAGATAATCAAGAAATTGAAGACAAAGACAAAGAAGACGAAGGTGAGAGAAAGAAAAAGTGTATTGAACAACCCAATAATGGTGAGGCCAATTCCTCAAATCGAGTATTTTCAGAGCAATTACTTATCTAGTTGTTTGTTGTTCCATTTTTTCCCTCCAGTTCCATGCAAAAGTTGAATGGAACCAACATAATTTTATCATTGAAAATGATATTACTTATTTTGTTTGAGTACGTCTTCACAGATTTGCATTTAGTAAAACTCATAATCACAGTAGTATCGTTTCTTCACTATTGTTGCTTCTGATATCCTATTTGAAAGGCTATATATCATTAGGATTACAATCGGCTTTAGATTCCTACCAGCTTTCATTGTAGCCTGACTCATAAACTGAGATACCATATGGATAACTAGGCCATTCTTACTACAAAACATGGCATGCTCCCAATTATTTAGCACACCAAATTTAACTTAGATCTTCCCGAAATTTTAACTTCATTAATTTTATCCAAAACAACAGGCCAATCTCACTTTGATCAAAGAGAAATTTCCATCACACCACCCTCCTCCCCAACGTCAGAGTTGGCGCTATCACACCAACAGACTCAATTATTTGATTAGGAGTACCAATCTTCATAGGAGAAATATTGTTCTTAAATAAAATTCTGGTTATACTTCTTGTTGGTTGATGAAGTGGCATTATAACTAAGAGATTCAAGAATAATGATCTCCCTCATCTTTGATTGGATTTTGCAGAATTAGTAAAGTTCAGAATTTTGACTGCTATTTTATTTTCAATTTAATTTTATGATTGCAGAGTGTATATGTTATTAGCGCCTCTGGTTATTACCAATTATCAGTTGGGTTTGATGAAGAACTGTTACTTACCAAGGCTTACCAAGTTGAGGTTTTCTTATTCGGCAATACAAGATTAGAATGTTATTGCTACTCAAAAGGAAGTTTGTTTTATCGACTCCCAGTTGAGATCTTCCTGCTAAGACACCTACGAAATCTGCTTAGTGACTTCTTAGAACTGCCCAGGGGAATATGTCATTTGACTACCTTAGGAAAACTATGGCTGTTGTTGGATATGATGGAATACGCGAGGATCTGAACATGTTAACCCGACTGAAGTCCTTGGATATTTTGCGGAGAAAGATAAAAATGATCATATGCCTAATTCATTCCAGAGGATGGAACACCTCTCCGGTATATGTTTAAGAATATCTGACCCCAAAAACAATATTGAATTAGAGAATCTAACATACCTTCCACCAGTCCTTCAACACCTAAACCGAAAAGTAAAATTATGAAAATACACTGAAACATACAGACACTATCAAGTGTAATTATCCTACGTACTTTCCAATAATCAGTTTGGCTCTGTTATGCCATGCCGTTATACTGAACTGCTCTCCCAAACCAAAATGAATCGTCAGCAACCAAAGCAAAGTAATTAGCTATTAAATATATAGACGATCACTATGATTTATGTACTTATTTAAGTTTAAGTGAGATATAATGTATAAAGTTGTCTGGGATTGTATTTTTTGTGATGGACAAGTTATTGATTATACGAATACGGTTAGTGTATTAGTCATCATTTATGGTGAAAATTAATATAATTGTGTTCAGGTTTAAAATGTTTTTTTTGAATGACGAAAAAAAAGGCAATGAGAAATCTGAAAATTAATAGAAAAAATTAATTCCATTAAAAAAATGAATTTTCATTAGTAATTTTTTAGCTACGGCAAGTCAGTGTTAGCAACGGCAAATGTCGTCTCTATTTTGGCCAACTTAGCGACGATCAAAAACTGTTACAAGATAGCCACGACAAATGCTGTCTCTATTTTGTCAATTTGATACAGCTTTAGCCGTCTCAGAATTTGCAACTTAGCAACAGTTTGAAGCCGTCACCAGATAGCCACGGCAAATACCGTCTCTATTTTGTGAATTTGCAAGAGCCTTGGCCGTCTCAAAATTTTTTAAAAGTTGTCGCCAGTACTGATGTCTCAAATAAAACCTTGGAATTCAATTGGGTTAGCGACATAGTTTTTGCAACTTAGCGACCGTTTTAAACCGTTGCCAGATAGCCATGGAATAGTACACCATTGCTGTTATACTGGGGCGACAATTCAAATAGCTACGGTATTGCAACGGTCGTTGAGTTGTTGCTGATTCATTCTAGCTACGCTTTTTTGATACTAAGCAACGGTAAAACGCTGTTATTGAATTTTTTTTGTTTTGTTTTTGTTTTTTGTAGTGTGATATCGGTTCTCATGATTTTTGCCTCTGATTCGTGCATATTCCTATTCGAAAGGACATCATAAGGATAGTCATTAGTTTAATTCTTTAGTAACACAAATGTAGTATTGACTTGGTGACTTGAGATACCCTTCGAATTATGAGATGATTCTTACTCTACAACACTCTACATGCTCATTACTTGATCTTCACATATTTGCATTTGGTAAGACATCATTCTCATCATATATATTACTAATGCATTTTTCTCGGTCCTTCAATTTCGCTAATTTGGTTCTTACTGTGAATCAAGTGGTTGAGATACTACTAAAGTTCTTGGAAACCCGGGACTGGAAGACTTCATTCTTTCAAGTGATTCCTCAAAGAAAATGTGGTGAAGTTGAAGCTGAAGATAATCAAGAAACTGAAGACAAAGAAGACGGAGGTGAGAAAAAAAAAGAGAAATGCTAGGAAACCATGTTTTGTAAACATGTTTTGCAGCCATGATGACGTGGCATGATCTGGAAAGAATTATGAAATCTCCAAAGATTTTATGTATATCTCAAAATTGTAAAAAACTCTTCTAACGATGCCACATCATCATAGTTGCAAAACATGTTTACAAAACATAGTTTCCTAGCCTCACTCGAAAAAAAAAAGTGTATTGAACAACCCTATAATGGTGAGGCCAATTCCTCAAATTGAGTATTTTTTTTCAGAGGAATTACTTATCTAGTTGTTTGTTGTTCCTTTTTTTCCTCCAGTTCCATGCAAAAAAGTTGAATGGAGCCAACACAATTTTATCAATGAAAAATGATATTACTTATTTGTTTATGTCTTCACAGATTTGCATTTCGTTAAAATTTCACGCACTACACCAAATTGACATATTTGTAACAAATCACAAAATAATAATACTTTTGAGTTATAACAATTCACCAAATAATTTCAGGTCAAAATTAGATTTAGTCAAAAAATGAAAATAATTACACAAAAAAATGATATAATAAATTATATCACAATGAATAGTATCAATTGTAGGCCCATACTCTTCATGGTGAGTAAAATTATTTTATTACTTTATTTGTGAAAATATGTAAAATTGCTTTGTAAATTGATATAGCTCAAAAATGTTACTGTTTTAGGGTTGTTACAAAAATGTCAATTTGGAGTGGTGACAGTAATATCGTTTCTTCACGATTATTGCTTCTGATACATGGATTATCCTATTTGAAAGGACATATTAAATATATATATATATATACAACAATCGGCTTTAGATTCCTACCAACTTTCCATGTAGCCTGACTCAGAAACTGAGATACCATATGGATAACTTGGCCATTCTCACTTTGATCAAAGTGAATTTTCCATTACACCAGCCCCCTCCCCCTCGTCAGAGTTGGCGCTATCACACCAACAGACTCAGTTATTTGATTAGGAGTACCAATCTTCATAGGAGAAATATTATTCTTAAATAAAATTCTGGTTATACTTCTTGTTGGTTGATGAAGTGGCATTATAACTAAGAGATTCAAGAATAATGATCTCCCTCATCTTTGATTGGATTTAGCAGAATCAGAAAAGCTCAAAATTTCGACTGCTTTGATATTTTAGTTTCAATTTAAATTTGTGGAGTACACATGTTATTAGCGCCCCTGGTTATTACCAATTATCAGTTGGGTTTGATGAAGAACACTCCCTCACTGTTGGATTCTGTCACTTACCAAGGCTTACCAATTTAAGTGAGAGACCTCAATCTCAGAGGAAGTGTGTTTTATCAACTCCTAGTTGAGATCTTCCAGCTAAGACACCTACGAAATCTGCTTAGTGACTTTTTAGAACTGCCCAGGGCAATAGGTCATTTGACTACCTTAGGAAAACTATAGCTGTTGTTGGATATAATGGAATACACGAGGATCTGGAAATGTTAACCCGACTGAAGTTGATAAAAATGATCGTATCCCTAATTCATTTCAGAGAATGGAACACCTCCGCTCTATATGTTTAAGAATATCGGACTCCGGAGACAATATTGAATTAGAGAATCTAACATATCTTCCACCAGTCCTAAAACACCTAAACCGAGAAGTAAAATTAGGAAAATACACTGAAACATACAGACATTATCAATTGTAATTATCCTACTTTCCAATAATCAGTTTGGCTCTGTTATGCCAAGCAGTTATTACTAAACTGTTCTGCCAAGCCAAAATTAACCATTAGCAACCAAACTAAAGTAACCAGCTCGCCACCTCTACTCACATGGTGTGCGTGGTTAACAACTTTGCAGTGAGTCGCAGCATAACACAACAGCTCCATCCATACTTGGCTCATTATCTTCCACTTATTAGGCAACTTTTGTAGATCCTTGGCCAGCATAACCCCATAAAAAAGGACTGATTTGCTCCGATCTCCTTTCACTTTTGCCAATGTGTTCACATTAACTTCCCGCATGATTCTTTCAGTTTTTCATCCCTGGCTTTCAATTTGAACCCGCAAGTAAGTTTCAGCACTGATTTTGATTTACTAGTCTCAGGTTGCATACCTTGAAGATCACCAAAAGTCTTTGTATCTGATCTGTGCTATACTTGCTATTGCAGAGATCACTGTCAGTTGGATGACTAGCAGATACAACATATAGTCAGATAAAAAACCTTACAGAACTCTCGATAATTGTCATTTGTGTACTCATTGGTGAGGGTCATTTGCGGGTTCAGCTTCATGATAATAAAGCATATCGGTTGTTTGCAATGTGCCAAATGAGAAGGCTCGCATCATATTCAACCTGAAAGCTCCAGCTGTTTTTTACATGATGATCATAATCATTTAGAACATAGATATAATTTTTGGTGAACATTATAATTGCCTACTCTTGCAATATAATTTTTGAAAGTGGCTGAATCCTTGCGTCATATGAGAAAATAAATAGTTTATCATTGTTGTCCGAAAAGAATAGGGACAACAAAAATTAGTTAGTGTCGTCAAGAAATTAACTAATCAAAGGAATAGAAGACGGGTGGTGGCGGTGATTGCAGCAGGAGTGACTTATTTATTTGCTCTTTCTCAGTAGAAATCTATGTCTGAAGGCTACATGATTGACCCTATAGGGTCAACCAAACTAGACTTAAGGCAAACTACAATATTGTTTTCACTTAATATCCTTGCGTCTTCATTTCGTATGGAGACTTATTTTTGCTTCTATCCATCGTCTCCATCTTGCATGAAGACTTGATTTTCCTTCGTTCTAGTCCAGTCCATCTAAACAGCTGCATTCAATACCCGAAGACTTAATGATTTTCGACTTATTTTTTGTTTTTCAATCAAAGAATTTGTTAACTCGTTTCAGAATTCATTGTTATAAACCAGATGTCGAACCCTAATTATTTGAATTCATTGGCGACTTTCACTTTTAGAAATGAAAGGGTTTTTTTGTTGAAGTTGGTATCTCTTTAGTTGAAGATTCGAAGAAATTGATTATTACAAATCCGACCCATTGAAAACTTTTTTTATACCTAAATTGTATTCAAATTAAAGATAAATAATATTTTATCAATGCTATATCCATCATTTTTGTCTTATCTTATCAAGACTAATCAAGTCCTTTTTATTCATCATATTCTATTTTATTTGCTCCAATTGTTATGTAGAAAGACCTTATGGATAACAGCAAGGGTTTTTGTATTCAATGTGGTTTTTTTAATACAGATTTTGACAGGTTAATTAATTAAACAATATGTTATTTGGCTTTGGTCACATTTTGAGTAGTCAAAATCATGGTATGCATTTTCCTTTTTTTAGCTTTTTGATATATATGCAAGCCTGAATGAATTACCAAGTCTATATTATTAATAATTGTATATTATGGTCTGCTCCGTAATCATATGGACCTTTGTAATTTTGTAAAAAAAAAAAAAAAAAAAAAATGCTTCAAGGTCAATTAAGAAAACAATAACTTGTTTTTCATCTAAAAATAAGGGTATGTTTAGTTGCACGGAAATAGACATAAAAATTGAAACTGTTTTCAGGAATTCGATTTTGAGGTCTCCTCTCAGACTTGGATTCCCATAAGTAGTAGAAAAATAATCTTATGAATAATCAATTTTCTGTCAGTAAATAGACAACCAAACAACAAAATTTGCGTAACAAAAAAAATGAATTCTATTTTCTGAAAAAAAAAAAAAAAGACTATCAAACATAGAAAATAAAAAAGATTTAAGTGAGCACATGGGCTTAGCTACAGTTTTGAAACATGGGTTCTATTATATACGGAGTTGCTTTGTGATACCATCACTACCACTTTCTAATTCAATCGTAACCAAAATTCTGAGTAACACGGCCATTAAATATCTCTATGTTGTTTGAAATTCTAACTCAACGATGTTGCGACTCCTGAAGCTCTCTATTTTAAATTTGTTCCTTTGCTTTGGAAAATTTCCGTCTCATACGTTACTGTAATATAACTTAAGAAATTTATAGGAACTAGCTTCTCATAATTTACTTTATTCATAAGTATAATAGTAACTAATAATAATTAACATAAATACAACTACCAAACCCTAATTGAGGAATAAACAACCTTACCTTGACATTGAGGAACTCAAGTCCACTTAGTTATAATTACTAATAGTTTACCATAAATTCTAAATGGCGAGGAAAACAGTGAGGGGAGGGAGGAGGACCGTTCACCCCTCGGGATGTGTGCCCAAAAAATGATGACACACATTCCAAGGGAGTGAACGGTCCCACCCCCCCTCCATCTCCCTCCCCTCCTTGTTTTCCTCGCTCGTTTCCTCGCCATATAGAATCACTCAATAGTTTACTCATACTTTATTATATACTCTGATATTTTATTCATTGTCTTATTTGAAATGTGGTTTAATATTAGTATGTAATGATTCAAAGACTATATAAAATTTATGAAAATATATTATGGTTCTGCTACAACTCACGATTTTTGAAATGGAAGTTGGCACTTACACCGTTTCACTCCCCAGACAACACAGAAATATTCAAATACCACCATTTTTGTTCGAATATAGGGCCTTTTCTAAACTCTTTCAACCTCTTTCTCAATTCAATCGACCTCACTAAAAAAATTCTCTTATTTTTTTTTCTTAAACATCATTTTCTTCATTTTCAACTCTTTGGAGTTAAGACAGAGTTTGAACACACCAAATTCAGATTTGTAGAATATAAACACCACTGCTTCTTTAGTCTCCTCCTTGACTAATTATATCTTCATCTCAATTCTTATTCTTTTCATCTTCCTCTGCATCTCCTCCTTACATGATGGAGGGAAGAGATCCCGCCTAAGATCTTACATGTATATGACTGAGTCTCTTTGATATTTGGCTCTGTTTAAGACTTAATACTTGATTGGGCTATGAGCTAATTTGTACAAGTAGATCCCGGGCCTATGACAGCTCAGAGATTCATGTTTGGGTCTCATTGTCCTAGGTCAAACCACAAGACCCGTGTCTTTTAGGCTAGCGTGACTTGAGCTTGGGCACCTGACTTACATGCTAAACATCAATTTATGAATGGGCCTACTTAGGACATTGTTGAAGCCTTTCTCGTATTAGGTTGGCACATTTCTCGTGAACAACCGTGATCAAGTTACTATTCGATGTCTCATTCGATATTAAATGGTCAATAATAGGAATATCAATTTAATAGGAATTATTAAATAGTCAAGTTGTGATTTTAAATGAAATTGGTTTCCTATTCAATCTCAACTCTGATGGATTGCTTAAATTGAGTAATCGAATTAGGAAGCTAGGTCTTCTCTCTTCATATAAAAACACATAATTGAGTTATAGGCTAAAAGAAAGAAACTCTAATTTCTCTTTGACGGCGTTTTAGAAGGTTTTGTTGAATACTGATTTTTCAAAAAATCATTGAAAACTAAGCAAGTGACTCAAGTAAATTCCTTAAAACTATTTAAATATTACGTAATAGTTCATGAAGTTAATAACTATGTTTTATGACATATGTAATAAGAATTTTAGCTACATCAATCATGATATAGCCCAATCATCCCTTTAACCTTGTTCTAGCTATTATGGCTATTCTATTCATTGCTACGGCTGCCAAATTATAAAAATTATTTAATGTGCCTTTCAAAATATGAATTAGAAAAATTAGATCCAAACAAAGCAGTTGAGTCTGAATTAGGGGTGGGCGTCCCATCTCGCGATTCAGATTCTGTCTCATTTCAATTTTTTTTGAGTTTTATTGGGATTGATCAATCACATTGATCCTGTCTATCCCAATCTAGAGTGGAATGAGTTCAAATGAAGATTTTCAATCTCACCTATCCCGTTCCATCCCGTACCGATTTTTTAATATGAATAAACAATGAAAATATTTGTTGACATGTCTTTTATTTGTTGTTTTACTTATTGACATGACTATTTTATTTTCACAAGTTTCCATGCGACTTACCTAGATAATGAATCTAACTAAAATCCTCTCCTTTTTTTTATTTTTTTTTCTTTTCTAATTCTTAACAACAACAATCTGTGCTCCTTGTAGTTTTTAAATGACAAATTCATTAATTATTTTCGTTAGCAATGTACAAAAAAAATGACTATTTTCAATAGTGATTCTAAAAAAATGAATAAAAGCTAATGAAATGGAAAAATAATAATCAATTGTTTAAAATTATATAGTTGTTCTTGGAGCTGTGTGTTGGTAAATCCAAAATTTTCAATCTTGCATGTTAAATTTTCAATCAAAAATTTAGTACATACTCATTTCGTCTTGTCCTGAACTAGTTTGGGATGGAAAATTCTAAAGTGCCCGGTGCACTGTAGCCTAGCATACAGCTGGGCACTTTAGCATTACTCGTTTGGGATAGGACGAGGTCGGGATGAGGTCTATTCGTCCTATCTCAATTTCAAATAAATGTTATAGAATATGGATGATGTCCATCCCATCCCATATCCACCACCAGTCTGAACCCATGACCACCTAACAAGAAGAGAAAATAATAAACTGATGAATTAAGAAAAAAAGACTTGGTCTTAGAATTTTGTTCTGTGTATACTCGATTATTGTAAGGTAAGACAAATATAACAGAATGGGTTATATGGATTAATTAATCGTGATTTTAATTTACCTTTAGGCAGTGGAAGTCTCTTTCCAAATAATTAAATCCCATATTTCCTTTGTCTTTGCTTTGCGTACCAAGAAAACTGCGACATGTAATTGACCTGAAAGTTTTTTCAAATACAGAAATTCTAAATGTCGAGGAAGTGGGCGAGAAAAACAGCGAGGGAAGGGCGGTGGAGGGAGTGGGACCGTTCAACCCCTAGAAATACGTGCGCAAAAAATTTGCAAATAATTACAAACCACAAGTAAGTGGATTGAGGGGGGCTCCTGCGTGAGCCTCCCAGTCGTTGGATCATAATCCAACGATTCAGATCATATGAATTTAAAATTTAAATTTTATTTAAAAAAATTTCCCGCCAAAAATCTCTCTCCTCTCATATGATCTGAACCGTTGAATTCTGATCCAACGACTAGGAAACACGCGCAGAAGCTGCTCTTGCCCACTCTGCGCAGGAACCCCCCTCAATTCTAGGGCTGAACAAAAAACCGATCAAACCGACCGAACCGATCAAAATCGAACCAATCTGTTCGGATCGGTTTCGGTTTAAAAAAATGCAAAACCGAAGTGGTCAGTTCGGTTTTCGGTTTCTATGTGATTTAAACCGACTAAACTGAACCGTACCGTACCGAATATTTAAATATATTATATTATTTATATATAAAAATATATATATATAATATAATATATTTAAATATTCGGTACGGTTTGGTTTTATTTCGATTTTGGTTCGATTTTAGTCGGTTTGGTTCGGTTACGGTTTACATAAATTGAAATCGGTTCGGTTTCAGATTGATTTTATTAATGATCGGTTCGATTTCAGTTTGAAAATTTTAAAACCGACCTAAATCGATTCGGTTCATGGTTTAAGTGAAAAATCAGCCCTACTCGATCCCAAGCAAGGTACCTGTAGGCAATGGAAGTCTCTTTCCAAACAAAAATTCTAACAAGTTTGCTTTGCGTACCAAGAAAACTGCGACACGTAATTGACCTGAAAGTCTTTGCAAAACGAAATACACGTGATTTCTAATTAAGGAATACAGTGTTGATGATGGAGTCTTTTCAATGAAACTGATCCAAGGATTCACACACCACAATCCCCTTTAACTTTTACCATTTTTTTAAAAATCAACTCACCATGATACTTTAGGCCCACAACTTAATAATATGTTACCTAAATCTGATTAAAATAAGTAATGTGTTTGGCATTTTATGACCAATTTAGCAGATCACAACAGCATTAAACGCTAATTTTATTTTAGAATCTTTGGGGCTGTGCACTAAGCCACTTATAATGTAGATGCATATAATCTAATTTTATTTTATGACATGGTTTGTTGTTCAACAAATGAATGGAATGGATATTCCAAAATTTACTCTTAGGGTGTGTTTGGTTGCATGAAATTTTATGAGATAGCTTATATGTTTTAGGCTAAATTGATACATCACTCTACATTCATCATTTGACCACAATTTGATTTTGTGATCAATAGTGAGAATGATAATTTCATACACATGTGAATTTTACTCATTGGTTCCTTAAGGCATGTGATTTTTATGTTCATGAAACTTTCATTCCCACCATTGATAATAAAATCAAATATTGCATGTAGAGTTATACCTCATATTAGCTCAAAATATAGGAGTTCCTTCATGAATTCTCATGGCATAGGATCCCATGCAACTAAACACACCCTTAATATCTTAACGACTTCATTTCGCATGATGATTGTTTTCGCTTCTATCCATCACCTCCATCTTGCATTAAGACTTGATTTTGTTTCGCTCTGATCTAGTTCATCTAAGCAATTGTATTCAATAACCAAAGGCTTAATGATTTTTGACTTCTTTTATGTTTTTATTATTTGAATTCAGTGGTGATTTTCACTTTTAGAAATGAAAGGGTTTTTTTGTTGAAATTGGTATCTCTTTAGTTGAAGAGGATTGAGTAAAATTGATTAGTTACAAATCAGACCATTGAGAACTTTTTGTACCTAAATTTGATTCGTATCAAAGATAAATCATTTTTGATCAATGCTTATCCATCATTTTTGTCTATTTTGAAAAACGAGCTGAGTTTTTATAGGATCTCATAACCTATCAATAATGTGCGACCTACAGGTCAACACCATAAAAAAATAATCATATTGCCGACGAATTTCGAACCTAGGACGTGGAAGATAAACCTACACAGCCCTAACCACTCCCCGAAAACACCATCTTACCTTATCAAGACTAATCAAGTCCTTTTTTATTCATCATATTCTATTTTATTTGCTCCACTTGTTATGTAGAAAGACCTTATGGATAACAGCAAGGGTTTATGTATTCAATGTGGTTTTTTTAATACAGATTTTGACAGGTTAATTAATTAAACAATATGTTATTTGGCTTTGGTCACATTTTGAGGAGTCAAAATCATGGTATGCATTTTCCTTTTTTTAGCTTGTTGATATATATACAAGTGAATTACCAAGTCTATATTATTAATAATTGTATATTATGGTCTACTCCGTAATCATATGGACCTTTGTAATTTTGTTAAAAAAAAAAAAAAAAAAAGATGCTTCAAGGTCAATTAAGAAAATAATAACTTGTTTTTCATCTAAAAATAAGAGTATGGTTAGTTGCAAGGAAATAGACATAAAAATTGAAACCGTTTTCGGAAATCCGATTTTGAGGTCTCCTCTCAGACTTGGATTCTCATAAGTAGTGGGAAAACAATCTTATGAATAATCAATTTTCTGTTAGTAAATAGACAACCAAACTTCAAAATCTGCATAACAAGAAAAATTGATTATATTTTTCAAGAAAAATGACTAACCAAAACATACCCTAAGAGAAAATAAAAAATATAAGCACATGGGCTTAGCTACAGTTTTGAAACATGGGTTCTATTATATACTGGTAGTTGCTTTGTGATACCGTCATTACCACTTTCTAACTTAATCATGAATAACCAAAATTCTGTGTAACACTGCCTTTAAATAGCTCTATGTTGTCTGAAACTCTAACTCAACGATGTTGCGACTCTTGAAGCTCTCTTTTTTAAATTTGTTCATTTGCTTTGGAAAATTTTCGTCTCATACTTTACTTAAATATAACTTAAGAAATTTATAGTAACTAATAGCTTACTCATACTTTACTTTATTCATAAATATAATAGTAACTAATAATAATTAACATAAATACAACTACCAAACCCTAATTGAAGAATAAACAACCTTAACTTGACCTTGAGGAACTCAAGTCGACTTAGTTATAATTACTAATAGTTTACTCACAATTTGAAATGTGGTTTAGTATTAGCATGTGATGATTCAAAGACTATGTAAAATTTATGAAAATATATTATAGTTTCACTGCAACTCTCACGATTCTTGAAATGGAAGTTGGCACTTACACCGTTACCCTCCCCAGACAACATAGATATATTCAAATACCACCATTTTTGTTCGAATATAGAACTCTTTCTCAATTTAATCGATCTCACTAACACTACACCAAATTGGCACTTTTGTAACAACTCTAAAAACAATATCACTTTTGAGATGTTACAATCCACCAAACAATTTTAAGTCAAAACTAAATTTAGTCTAAAATGAAAAACAGTAACAAAAAAAAATGATACAATAAGTTGGATCACCATGAATAGTATCATTTTTATAACCATACTCTTCATGGTGATACAATTATTGTATCATTTTGTTTGTGAAAATGTGTAAAATTGTTAGGTAAATTGTTACACTTCAAAAGTGATATTGTTTTTGGGATTGTTACAAAAATGACAATTTGGTGTAGTGTAAACAAATTTCTCTTTTTTTTTCTTAAACATCATTTTCTCCATTTCCAACTTTTTGGAGTTAGTAGAGTTCGAAAGTTTTAGAGATACAAAAAAAAAATGAGATTATGAATAGAAACACAAAACAAAACAAACTCAAATTACTTAAACTTTATTTTAACTGTTGAACTTGAATCTTGTAAGATTTAGACTTAATCTCCAATTGCAGCATGGGCTGAGTTTGGGAAAAATTGTTGAGTAACACCACCATTTTGAAATCTTGCGAGTTTTATGCAAAATCTCATAACATAAGTTGCGTAAATTGGGCTGATTTTGCATACATCTCACAAGATTTGGAGTTTCAATAGTTAGAAAAAAAAAATGAATTCACCATTTTCATTTGTTCTCTGATTTTTGTTTGTATTCTTTGTTTTGTTTGTTTGTTTTGTTTTGTTTTGTTTTGTTTTGTTTTGTGTCTCCTCTTTATAATCTCATCCTTCATCTTTAAATCACCTCTAAATCTTTAAAACCCCAACCCTAATGCCAAAGAGTTGAAAATGAATATTTGGAGAAAGAAGGATGAGACAATAAGGTCGAGGGAGGTTGAACAAACTAAGAAAGAGGTAGAAATAGTTTGGAAGAAACACTGTTGAATGAGACAGGTTAGAGCATCCACCCTCATCTCACCCGAATCAAGAAAAAATACTGGTTTTTTACTGTCTAATGGTGGTTTAGTTAGGGTGGGCATGTGACGGGATGGACCCCATCCCTATCCCATCCCGTGCGTTCGGGATCGGGACGGGATAAGTCTCATTCCGACCTTGTCCCAACCCAAACAAGTTCGAAATGGGACATGATGAGATGAACATGTACGAAATAGTCTTTCAATGAAAATAACAAAAAAAAATCATTCACATTGCTCACGCACCAATGACATCAAACTTATGTACATTCAACTTTTATCATAACAATATTAAATATCATAAAATTTTTACAGATTATTACTTTACAATAGAATTAAGCTTGTCAAGTGAATGATGAGAATGAAAGAAGCTCCTTCATAGATCCATCTTGCATATTTTCGCAATAGTTGAAATATCATTCATACAAGATATACAATTATGATCAATGTTCTCCAACCATATAACTCATAGTGCAAAACCAACCGAAACCATCATTTGCATTTATCTTCTATAAGAATAATTATGTTATAACCAATCTAAAATGTGAAAAAACATAAATTTTTATAGATTCTACTTGACCTAAAATATCAAAATTAAAGTTTTAAACAAAGAGTACCAAATCAAACAAGTAAATTTCAAGCAATAGTTGTTTTAATTTAATTTCAAAACATTCTAAACTTTTCTTTAAAATAGTAGTTTGATTAAAATTAATAATAATAAATACTAAATAAATAAATTCGGGATGGGACGAGATGAACGGGATAAAAAATCTCCATCCTGATCCTACTCTAAATCGGAATGGAACGGTATCGAAATAAGTTTGATCAATTTCAAAAAGACCCAAAATTTTTGGGACGAGACCAGGACTATATCGAGACAGCGAGATGGGATGCCCACCCCTAGTTTTAGTTAGAATATTGGAAAATCTTAGGGTGGGTTTGGTTGGATATAATCCTATGCCATGGGAATCTATGAGGGACCCATATATTTTAGGCTAAATTGGTGTATCACTCCACATCTACCATTTGATTTTGTGATCAATTGTAGAAATGAAAGTCTCATGAATATGAGAATGAAAATTCCATGAATATGAGAATTTCACTCCTTGGTCCCCCAAGATATGTGATTTCCATGTTCATGGGACTTCCATTACCATCATTGATCACAAATTTAAATGATGGATGTGAAGTGATACATCAAATTACCATAAAATATAGAAGTCCCATTATGAATTCTCATGGCATAGAATTTCATGCGACCAAACACACCCTTAGGGTGTGTTTGGTTGCATGGAATCCTATGCCATGGGAATTCATGAGGAGACCACTACATTTTAGGCTAAATTGATATATCACTCCACATTTACCATTTGACCACCATTTGATTTTGTGATCAATGGTGGGAATGGAAGTCCCATGAACATGAGAATCCCACTCCTTGGCCCCCCAAGGCATGTGATTCTCATGTTCATGAGACTTTCACTCCCACCATTGATCACAAAATCAAATGGTGAATGTGGAGTGATATATCAATTTAGCCTAAAATGTAGTGGTCCCCTCATGGATTCCCATGACATAGGATTCCATGCAACCAAACACACCCTTAGAGTTATAAAGTTGAAATGATGGTGTCACAAAGCAGCTCTCTTGTACATAAGAGCTTTGCTAGGGGTCGAGGGAAAGGAGAAAGGGATGGGTGTAACCACCCATCCTCCTCTAGATGAGTGCATCACCATGGAGATGCGTGCTAACGCTCATCTTGAGGAGGATAGGTGGTTACACCCATCCCTCGCTCCCTTTCCCTCGACCCCTCCCTGGACCCCTAGAATTTTCGTGTATATAAAGAGGAGCCAAATAAGGCATCAAGGACAAGGCACACCTCATTTCAATCCAAATTAACATAGAGGGATAGAAAGGAAGAAAGAAAACAATGGCAGAGGAAGTTGTGAGTTTTCTTATTGAAACATTAGCATCATTGATTAAGGATGAAGTGTCGCTACTAAAAAATTTTAGCAAAGAACTCGTACATATTAAAGATGAGTTCAAGAGTATCCAGGCTCTACTAAAGGATGCTGATAAGAAGGGAGAAATGGCGGAAGGAGAGCAAGTGATCAAAGTTTGGTTGAAAGATTTGAGACACGTAGCCTTCGATATTGAAGATCTCCTAGAAGAATATGTGTTTCGACACCACACACAGCAGCAGCCTCAGTTCCATGGATATGGAACCAGTGGATTCGTTTACAAAATAAAGTACTTCTTCAACAAGTTGATCCAACGTCATAACATGGCTAGTAGGATTGAAGACATCAAAGTTCGCCTGCAAAAGATTTCGAAAAGAAAAAATGAGTACAAACTCGTAGACTTGAATCAAGTTTCAACCACAACTGGTAAGTTCAGGAATTATTCACTGAATTTTAGTTGTTTATCATTTTTAGACATAATTTTTTCTTTGTTAATTTTTCTTATCATTCAAATTACAAAATTTGCATGCACCAATATTATCTTGTCAGCTGAATTAGTATTAACTATGATCTCAAATTTTAATAACAGCTGCTTCTTTTGTACGAGATCCTCGAGTGGATGCTCTTTTTCTTGATGAGGCTAAAGTGGTGGGCATTAATGAACCTCGAGAGAAATTGGTTAGATGGTTAGTAGAAGAGCAAGATTCAAGCATTGGCGTGGTTTCTGTATTCGGACCAGGTGGTCTTGGCAAGACTACTCTTGTCAAGAAGGTGCAAGAAAATGTGAAAGTGAAAGCACACTTTCCAATCTGTGGTTGGATCACAATCTCGCAGACAGTTGACATCAAACGCCTACTAAGAGAACTGATTTTGCTGACAATCAAGGAGAAGGAGGAGGAGGAGGAGATGCTTCTTAAATTGGAGAGCATGGACGCTACGCAACTAAAAGTGATGCTTCACAATCGCTTTCAAGGCCAACGGTATTTCATTTTTATGGATGACATATGGGATTTAGGTGCATGGAAAGATATTAGATCCGTATTTCCTGATGCTAAAAATGGTAGTCGAGTTATAGTGACTACCCGTTTTCAAAATATAGCCAAGGTATGCATAGAAAATTCTGGGTATGCGTATGAACTCAAACCACTAACACCTGAAAATTCTTGGATCCTTTTTTCTAAGGTGGCTTTCAGATCAATTATTAATGACTTTGCTACTCAAAATCTGAGAGAAGTGAGTCAGAAATTTTTGAATAAATGCGGAGGGCTACCACTCGCAATTGTTGCCGTAGCAGGTTTTCTATCTGCTAAGGAGACAAATGAATGGGATGAAATCTTTAGTGAAAATGAGTCACTATTGCTTCATTCAGAACTTAATGATGTGAACATCATATTGTCATTGAGTTACAATGATTTGCCGTACCACCTCAAATCTTGTCTCCTATATTTATGCATTTTTCCTGACGACCATGTGATCAATTGTTCAAAACTGGCACGCTTATGGGCAGCAGAGGGGTTTATTGACCCCAAGACAAGGTTTGACACCAGCGTCACCAAGGAAGATGTAGCCAAGCGCTACCTTGACGAGTTAATTGTGCGGAGCCTTGTTCAAGTGCAAGATATTGATGGAGGTAGTAAGGTAAGGACTTGCCGTATCCATGACCTGTTGCGTGATTTCGTCTTGACAAAAGCTCGTGACCAAGACTTTGCAGAATTCTTTACAGAATGGCCACATCACTTGCAACTAGACAACACTGATAGGGTTCGACGCCTGTCTTTCAGCATAAAGGATGTGAAGGAAAATACTTTGCCAAACAATGCAAGTTTTTTCTTGCAGATTCGATCATTGTTTGAATTCGGGGGGAGGTCTTTGTTTAACTCTACAACAATTTCCACATTTCTTTGTTGTAGAATTAAACTTTTGAAAGTGATGGACCTTGGGAGCTCGTATTTGGAGAAAATCCCTGATGAAATGTTTACCAGTATGTTATTTTTGAGGTACCTAAGTGTACATTCAGGAATACACAAATTTCCTAGTGCTGTTGGGAAACTCAAAAACCTAGAGACCTTAGAATTTGGAGAACGAGGGCTTGTTGAACTTCCGGTTGAGATCCTTGATCTAAAATGCCTACGCAATCTCCTTGGTTACGGTTTAGTACTGCCTAATGGAATAGGTAGGTTGAATGCCCTAGAAAAGCTAGGAGTTGTTGATGGATCCAGTGGAGGAAATGATATTTTTCAGGAGCTGGGGATGCTAACTAGACTTAGAACATTGTCTATTTCTTACATGTCCACTGAAGTTGTAGCTCAGGTATTTGCTTCATTGGAGAAAATGGTGTGTCTGCGCTCTTTATATTTGAAGCTTTCTGAACAGAGTAAATTTCCTGAAATGCAAAATCTGAGATGTCGCGCACCTCTGCTTCAAAATTTAACCCTGGATGGGTTTATGAACGGGCGTCCTGATTGGATTCTCTCAATGAAGAAGCTTACCAAATTAAACCTTAATGATTCCAGAATAGATCATTGTTCTTTTTTTGAAGGTCTTCAACAATTACCAGATTTGATGGAACTAGAGTTAAAGTCACAGGCAATAAGGCTAGAGTGGTTGCGGTTTAATGGAGGAAGCTTCCCTAAACTCAGAACTCTTAAAATGGAAAGCTTGGTTCACTTGAAAATTGTAAGAATCGCGGAAGGAGCCATGCCCTGCATCCAATACTTGATAGTCAGAGACTGTGAATTTTTAGACAGTGTACCAATTGGGATCGAGCATCTCACCACTCTCAAGCGGATTGATGTAGAGTACATGCCAGATGAATTCAGAGATCAAATGAGAAGTCACTGCTGGAAAGATGGTCACTTTCCCACCATAAACATCAAACGTTACTGGACTTGGTAAGTTCTTCAAATTTTTTAGAACAAATGTTTTTTATCCTTTTAACATATATTTTTTTATTTTGGTTATACTGATTATTGGATACAGGCATTTTAAGTGTCAGTGTATTTATTGGGATTTTGATATATGCGACTGTAAACGTATCTGATATTTTTACACTCTTATCTTGCAGATGAAGATTGAAAAGGAGATGCAGGCATCCCAAGCTCTTCCTTCTTAACCTTCACAAACTGCTGTGTTTTGCTTCAACTTATCCATGAACTGGTTGTTGGCTGGCTCAGAGAGCTCGTGTCTGTTTTTAGTAGCTTTGAATGAGAGTAGTTTCCAATGCAGTTGCAGCAATTTTATTCTTCATTTCTATTTTATGTACTTTTTATTTCTTTATTTATGTATAGAGAGAAATGCTTCGCATACTCGAATTTGGAGGTATGGTTTTATGAATCAATTGATTACCTGTTTACTGGTGACTTTTTGCAATTGTTTTTAAGTCCAAATTGTCACACACATTATCGAGATTTGGTGTCTAATCCATAAGAAAAATAAACATCCATGTCAGCCTTTTATCGTCAATTATTGCTGACCTGAAAATAAGGCTAACTGGAACTGGTGTCAGCCTGACATTAATCAAGAGGTACCCTACACTATGTCGTAGATGGACTTCTTATTTATTTTCCACTAAAATACGTATATAGATTTGTTTGGTGACAAGTATCTGTGAGAAACTTTTGGCAAAAATAACATTACACAAACACATTCAACTACATTTTCTTACAAAAACTCCATTCAAAATCACAAATCAATAACAGCACAAAAAATATTATATATATAACAAACCAATCAAGAGCTTTAAGTAGACTCGGAAACAATTCAAGCACAACATGTTGAATTCACATAAAATCAACTCTTTTAGCAGCACTTCACAGAGATTTACTCTGTATTAGGAAAAAGATTACTCAATGAGAGTCTGGACGACTCCCAGTAGCGATAAAGTCTAAATTTGCCGATGTGGATTGAAAGGAAGTTGGGGATGGAATATTTGAGTAGGTAAGGATTCCAGCTAATCTGGATTAATTATAAAGTCTTGGATCTGAACAAATACATTGTGGTATCCACCTAATAAAAACCAGAAAATAATGGTCTTTTGTAATGCAAGGTGAGACCAATTAGACTACTAAGCACATGGATTAGAAAAGAATCGAAAAGATCCCTTATTAATTGTGATTTTCAAAATGCAGATACCGCAGTGGGAACTAGGAAGCTATGTGGGCAGGAGAGATCCATTTCTCTTTGGTAGAACGTAAAAGTAATTATTTTTAAGTTCTCTAAATTGGATTTCAGTAATTTGCAGAGTCATATATCAAAAAATCAGACAAGTTCAGAATTGGTTGTACCAATAATTGATTCAAATCAATGAATAATCACAATTAATAAGGGATCTTTTCGATTCTTTTCTAATCCATGTGCTTAGTAGTCTAATTGGTCTCACCTTGCATTACAAAAGACCATTATTTTCTGGTTTTTATTAGGTGGATACCACAATGTATTTGTTCAGATCCAAGACTTTATAATTAATCCAGATTAGCTGGAATCCTTACCTACTCAAATATTCCATCCCCAACTTCCTTTCAATCCACATCGGCAAATTTAGACTTTATCTACTGGGAGTCGTCCAGACTCTCATTGGTAAGTGTGATAACCCGATTGACACAGTAAGATATTATTCGCTTTGGGCCCAATCGGCCCGCACGGTTTTAAAATGCCTTTTACTATGGGGATCCAACCTCGCACATATATAACACATCACCATCCCGCACCCAGGCGATGTGAGACTATGATTCCCTTTGTAGCTCGTCCAACCTCTCCCGGCCTGTTGGACCTATTGGGTCTGTTGAGCTCCAACCCTCACTCTCACTCTCACCTCAGGTCCGCCCACTTAGGATCTCACAATAAAAATAGAGGATGGAACAATGCCATGCATCCAATACGTATCTTTCTGTCGCAGGGGTGTGGGATTAGAAAAGTACATGTATTTGGAATCAAAAATTTCACCACCCTCAAGCTGATTGATTTGGGAACTGCGCAATGAGAGTTCTATGCAAAACTTAGGAGTCTATGATTGAAAGATGAGCATCCCTCACCATATATAAGAATGAATGGGTAGTTTTAGAAGATTGTAATTTTTTTAGGGGCTATGGTTTATGTCCTCCCCATATTGTAGCTCTCACTGCGGTTGTAATTCTTTGTTGGTAATTTGAATTCAAGGGTTACTCATAAATCACAAACATTTATCTTTCAGTTCATATAGGCGTTTTACTATTGCTGATGGGGACAAACATCAAATGAGAATTGGAGATAAAAGAGGGATGTGATTAAAAGTTGAGAAATGTATTGAGTTTGAAGATTAAGATTTATTTCCAATGATGACATATTTATAAATATAAAAATGTAGAATGACAACAATAATGAAAAACTTATGAAAAAAGTTGGTGAAATAGACATGTGGCGGAGAGAGATTAATTTTTTTTTTAGCAAAATGAAAATTATCATAACTATCTACATCGTTGTCGATTTTTGGTAAATTTAATATCGTTGAAATGCATTTTTGAAGATCTTTCTAACAAAATCAATAATCAATACAAGCACTAAAATTTTAAATAAATATATATATATATATATATATATATATATATATATATATATATTTTTTTTTTTTTTTTTTTTTTTTATAATTAAAATATATAATGTATTTCATGTCTTTAATATTTTTCAAAGCAACAAGACAGGTCGATCATACCAGAAAAAATGAGTCGGACATCTTAATGCACATTTAAACAAAAATCTTAAATTTCATATTTTGACGAATTCAAAGATTGAGGGAGAACTCATTCTCGGCTTTTAAAATTTCCCCCTAACTGATTTAAATTTGACTGAATCTAACCTTAAAATTTATAATAAATATTTTTATCTTAGAATAGGCTCACACTTCGATACTGATTGAGAGTGAAAATGAGGCTAATGATGAAGGTATTTAAAACGAAATATTTAACAAAAATAAAATTATGCAAAATGCTAACGGCATGGGACATATTCTAGTTAAGCTGACATTTGGTGGAGATTAAATTCCTTAGCACATTGGTTGCGTTGATCATATTTATTAACATTGTTTTATTGTTCAATAGTATTAACTTTTTACAAAATTAATTCATCATAACTGTTGTAATAGACAATTATGCAATTGTTTTTAGAAATTTAAATAAAATCACAAATTTGAGTATTCAATATAGCCGTTTAAGTATGATCTAATATGGGTATTCCACTAGTTACTTACATAATCTATTACAATTAATCACAAATGCAAAAGCACAATAAAAATTGAATTGTCTTTCAAAGATATAGTAATTTGTTAATGTGTCCCCGCATGCTTCCATAGCATAGTGGTAGTGCGTTCGCTTCGTAAGCGAAAGGTCGCGAGTTCGATCCTCGCTGGGAGTTATAAATTAGTTCATTTTTTCTTTTTTTTCTTTTTTCATTCCATTTTTGTTTTTCCTTTCTTTTCGGAAGGCTTTAGCTTTCGTCATCACATCCTATCTTCGGCTCAAGTTTCTTCTTCTTTTCCTTGGATCAGACGACTGTTCAAAATTTTGTAAGTTCCTCTCTGTACCCTTTTTTTTTTTAAATCTTTAATTCTATCATGTTGCAATTTTTATTTAGATTACCACAATCTTCATGAATGACCTATCTCTGAACCAGACCTAGAAAGAAAAAAATTTGAGGGTTCTTCTGATTAAATTTGTGTCATATGTGGTAAAGAGAGTTAACCCAATCAACCCCACATGAAACTTTACATTTGAAGAAAACCCATTTCATTCATTTGGTAGTTAAAGTTTTTGTTTGAGTCAATTTGGAAAAATCTCATTGGGTGAATATGAGTCTGAAATTGGTTCTATATAAAAAACGAAAAGAAGCTTGTATTAGATCATGTTAATTTGTGGGCTGTCACTTTTGTATGCTTTTCTGTCTAATTAATCAATACTTAATTGGAATATATTAGTCCTGAACCACACACAGAAAGAAGAAAGATAAGATTTTTACATTGTATTTCATTTGATTTTACTAATATTCATGAGTGAGTGGAGTAGACCCAGTTGAGCCGGCACATAATTGAGATTTGCAAGTTGTGGCAATTTGAATCATCAGTTTGAATGAGAAAGGAGACCCGGATCATCAAATTGATATTTTAGAATCCTCAACCCTAGGAGATGGCGTTGAGATCGATATTAGATGCAAGCCTCAGTCTGTCATTATGCAAGGACAACTCAAATTATGGTTTTGAAAAAGATCCCCAAAGCTAATTTTGTCTAGGACTGGGTCAAGACCAAAAGCATTATTTTACTATACCATCTGATGTTTAAGATAGAGGATAAGTTAGATGTTATGTCTCATTCACATTCTTTGATGTGCAACTCATTCTCCTCTTCAGTGAGGCCATTGATGAATTAGTTGCATAAATATCTCTGCTGATTACTACAAAATTGTTTTTGTCACAGGAGCTATGGATATTCCATTGCCATTGGATAAATTATCTTTGACACAATTGGGTCAAGATGATGCATCAGATCCCGCAACTAAGTGAGTTTGTTTATTTTTGCAGTTCTACCTATTTATGTTGGCAGTGCTTGTTTATATTATTAGAGTTCATGAGAGAGTATCGTGGAAATGCATTTTTGATGCAGTATCACTGAAAACGCAAGCTAAAGAAATATCTCCAAAAGAAATTCTAATGAGGATGGATACTGTTTTAAAACTACCAGGATCATAACCAGTAAAAGGAATAATATATTATACTGTCATCAGTAATACTCTCCTTAATTGTTGCAGGTTGCTTGTTGTATTATGCTGTGGTATAGACTTTTCTGATTTTCTACCTGCTGTAAAATTTGAATATCTTTCTCTATAAGACGAGTGGGGTGCTGAACCACTAGTGAAGCCAAAAGCTAACCTCTTGTTTTTGTGTGTGCAAAGCAGGGAGCGTGTTGTTTTAGTAGCAACTGGCAGTTTCAATCCTCCTACAAACATGCACTTACGACTCTTTGTATGTTACAAAAGTAAGAATGCGTCTTCTCCTACCAACCCACCCCCACCCCAAAACAAAACAAAAAAACATGATTATCATACGGAAACTTGATTACTATGTTTCATGATACTATCTTGGGCACTTTAATTATGATATACAAAATTCTGAAAAATTATGACCTTGGAATATGCAAGTTGGCCTGTGACCTTTCCATCTATATTAAAAGTTAATGTTCATTCTTTTGTGCTATTGATCCGAGTTGTTACAGCATGAGTGATGAGAAACAAATGAAGACTTCCCATCTTCAAGCTTAGCTTAGAAGCAGCTCACTCTTTTAGGTGTTATCAGTTTACTTGTTTGTAACAGTATATATACCCGAATCTGATTGGAAAAACTAATTCAAAAGAGTATTTGATAGTGGAATATCTGATATGTATTGATGAATAGTTATTGTTTAGAACTGGCAAGAGATGCATTGAATTCAGAAGGCTATTGTGTTGTTGAGCCTACATGTCACCTGTAAATGACGCATACAAGAAAAAGGTAAGCAGATTCTTGTGGCTTCTAAAAAAAGGTTGAATAGGTACTATGACATGATGCAAAGTGTATGTGTAATGCAGTTGATTGTCCTGTTTATTTTATTTCATGTACTTTCAGAATGACCCAAAGTCATGTGTGCTTATGAACTTGTAATGGACAACTAGATAACTGGTCAAGTATGGATAATTGGATATCAATGGTTTCCCACTCACAGACTCACTTGGAACTTATAGAACAGGCCAATCTCCTCCCCTCCCCCCCCCCCCCCCGTTCTGAAGCAGTTCATCAAATTTGTGTTTCATCTGAGTGACTGCCCTTGGTCTTAACCTTTTAAAAAGAAAAAGATGAAACAAAATTTGAATTGAATTGAAAAGCAAATATAACAAACAAGAACACAAGAAGAAAGGAAAGAAAAAAGAAGAAGAAGTGAAAGATCTGTCTTGGAACTCATTTTACACCCTAACATGATTTAATTCATTATTTGATTTTTTTTTTTGGAGAGAGACCAGACATATAACAAGTTATTATCAGATAGGAGGCTCATTTTGCTTCTTTTTATCTACATATCAGTATTGCACCAAAACATAATGGAGTTATTCCCTTTATGTAGGGCTTGGTGTCTGCTGAACATCGATTACAGTTGTGTGATCTTTCTTGTAGAAGTTCATCATTTATAATGGTAGATCCTTGGGAGGTAAAGATCATTCTTTGTTACTTTTTCTTGAATACCTTTCTGTAGTTGATTAAATTCCTTTCCAAATCTTTTTGGTCATATCTGCATCTCTGGCTAAGAACCGTGTAATAGTTGGGTTTGAGTATTTTTTTGGGTGTTTGTATGTGATGGATATTAGATATTAGGAATATTAGTTTATTTTTTGGCTGGAACCTACATTAGTATTTTAGGGTTTTTCTTTCATATTTAGAATTAGGGATTTCAATTCAAGTTAAGGTTTCTATTTTGTTTAGGAAACTAGTTGCTTGCTTAGCAAGCTTAGGTCAATTATAAACAAAGGTCAGTTGCAGTGTAGTCAAGGCGACCCGCCTAGGCACGCCTCAAGGTGTTTTTACAAAATTCCGCCTCAAAGTGAGGCAATGCGGTGCGGTGAAATGAGGTGTCTGCCTCGCCCTGCCTCAACCCAAAAACTGTTGTAGCCAGCCCAATTGCAACCCATTTTCAGCCCATTTGCTGCCTAATTGCAGCAAAAAGAGGATGCAACCCACTCTATAATAAGGTTTTATGATTCTTGGTGTAATATTTGATCAATTTGATAAAAACAAGATAAAACGTTTTAAGTTTTGATAAATTTGTCACACTTTTTATATCATTTTTGGAGAAAACATACCAAGTTTTGATCAATATGTGATCAACATCAATCTTGATTTTTCATAAATGATTTATGCTTTTGGAATACCAATAGTGATTATACTTGTGGATTTTTACCAACCATTCTAACAATTCTTCTAACAAATGTTTAATATTCTCATGTTTCTATTCTTTCAAGATTATTGATTTTAATGATTTAGTGGATGTTTGCAAGTTACTTGACACTTATGTAGTGCATCTTTTTGTTATGCTATGCAACTTTATTATATTTTCATTTCGATTCTAAGTAGTTGTGTCATTTTTTGTACATATTTGCTTATGATATTTATTAAAATGATGATATATACTGCTTATACTGATATGTTTTAATTTATTATAAAAAATCTTTAAAAAATATTTCAATTCTAGGTAGTTGTGCAATATTTTGTACATATTGCTTATGATACTTATCATTATACCACAATGCTAATATGTTTTAATTTATTATAAAAAAACTTTAAAAATGTTAAGACCTTCTCATTGAAGTGAGGCGTCCGCCTCACCTCACGCCTGAGGCGTTTTCAAACCCGTCTGCCTCGCCTCCGCCTCAATGCCTAAACTACAATGGTCACTGGCCAAGAGAAAAGTTTGAAGTTTAGGGGTTGAATTGAAAAAAGATGAAGTTTATTTTATTTGTTGTATGATTAGGGTCTCGCATACGACCCTAGTATTTGTGAGATTTAATTTTTCAGTTATTGATTATTCCGCTGCAAATTACCTAGCAGTGTGTGTGTGTGTGCGTGTGCACATGTTTGCGTTTGCATTTCAGTGTGTTGTGCCCAAGGAAAGCAGGGATTTTAGAGATCCCTCCTTTTTTATGGAATGAAAGCAAAACAAAGTTAGTCAGGAGACAATCAAACAAAGAAACCTAGCACAAGGAATACCTAAGAGGCTAAGACAGAGACTAACTTACAAAGTCTTGGTTCCACATCCTACAAGCCTTTACAACTGCATTACATCTAAGCTATTAGCCCAGAGACGCTCTTATTAGGTCTCGAACTAGACCTATCCCTTAAATGGGGCTTTGCCCCTGGTTAAGGTTGTGATCCTGTTTAGTTGTTACTCGTACAATACTTTTTCCCATTCCAGAACTAGTAGTGAAGCAAAATTCAGGCAGAAATCAACAGGTGAAGAAAAATATTTCTGGCTAATTTTTGCAACTTGCAAGCGTAGTGCTCTTATCCCTAGTATTTCTTCTCATGAATTCAATATCATGTTGTACATCTTCAATCATAGAGGAGGATAATAGAGAAAAATCTTGTAGTTTCACATCCAGTCATGGATCTAAATAATGGGGATGTTGGTGTAGATTGAGGGTGGAGAGGAAAACTGGCTACTGGCTTCTTATTTTTGAAAGAGTTGGTTTCAATATTTGAAGCTGACATTGTAAGAATATATGAAAATCTATTGGCCATTTCTGTCAATGAAACACATCCTGCCATCATTGTCTGAAATTTTTTTCCAAAGGCTGTACATTCTTCTGCAGGCCAACCAAAATAGCTACCAGCGTACTTTAACTGTTCTGGATAGAATTCAGAGCAGCTTGTGTGAGACTGGTTTGATTTCTAGAGGTAATCTTTCTACTTTTATACATTTTGTATACATAAGAATGCAAACTGCTCCTCTGCTATTGCATATACTCTGTTTCACTTTGTCACTTGAAATGTATCAACCATGAAAGTTGAAACAAACAAAAGCGAGAAAGATTAGTGCAAACAATAAGATTAGGTTATAAGATAAACCATTTTTCTGTATTCTGTAAAGTTTGAAGTGTGATTATTCTAAATACAAATTGCATGAATAGGTCTCCATTCTTCATTCATAAATTTATTAATTTTGTTCTCTATATAGAATCCCTCAAGGTCATGCTTGTATGTGGTTCCGATCTACTCGAATCATTTAATATTCCTGGAGCATGGATCCGTGAGCAGGTATGCTTTTAAAATGACACGTTTGTTATTGAAGGACTGGAAAATGAGATAATTTCTCTTGGGCATTTCTTATTTGGCATAGGTTGGTGAATGGTGATTAATCGCAGACCCTAAACCAGATAACATTATACTGGACATCAAATTTTAGATGATGTTTTAGTTAAGCTTTCCAATGTGCTATGATGTACATTCGTCTTTCTGTTTGTGGTGCTCGTGCACTATGCTGAGGTTGTAGGTCTATTTTGTCTGATAAAGTAAATTAGCTATGTTGATCAAGAGTTTGATTTTTGGAATAGAATTAAGTATATAATGTACACAGTTTATGCATACATATAAAGGCTTAAGCCATTGGAAGTTTGAAGCATACTTAGAAGGTATGGAAAGCAATACCTAGCTCCTCGTTTTTTTGTTTCTTCTTCAGCTTTGTAGAAATCATTTTTTTTTTTGGTCTGCAAAGGCTAACTTACCTTTTCTTTGCTCCTGATTGAAGTAAACCAAGTCTACGAGCTCATTGATCAGCTGTCTTTTTTTTTTTTTTTTTTTTTTTTTTTTTTTTTTCTCTCCAAAAACTATAGTTTCACAAATAACTCAATATAAAGGCTTAAGCCATTGGAAGTTTGAAGCATGCTTAGAAGGTATGGAAAGCAATACCTAGCTCCTCGCTTTTTTGTTTCTTCTTCAGCTTTGTAGAAATCAATTTTTTTTGGTCTGCAAAGGCTAACTTACCTTTTCTTTGCCCCTGATTGAAGTAAACCAAGTCTACGAGCTCATTGATCAGCTGTCTTTTTTTTTTTTTTTTTTTTTTTTTTTTTTTTTTTTTTTTTTTTTTTTTCTCTCTCTCTCCAAAAACTTTAGTTTCACAAATAACTCAATGCTGTGTAACTTTGGGAGCTTATAGCCGGTTTAACTTTCATCAGAACTGAGAAGACCCTGGTTCTAATAGAAGGAAACTAGTGAAATCGATGATTGTGGTTTAAGGCTAAGAACAAAAGAACAACTAATCCTGATTTTGTCATTTTTCCAGGTCAGGACAATATGTAGAGATTATGGCATTGTCTGTATAAGGAGAGATGGAAAAGACATTGAGAAGATCATCTCATCCGATGACATTTTAACCGAATACAAGGTATTGGGAACCTTGGTCTCATTTTGCTTATTTTTTCAATTAGCAGTTTGAGTTTTACCACAAGTCCCGCATTTGTGGAAACTATTCAATCAATAAGAGTGTTGGTACCACACGAGGGATACCCTCGTGTTGCTGCGGAAGCTAACCACCGGGTGTGAACAGTATCGTATGTGTGAACTATTCGTATAGATGAATAGTACCGTACGTATGAATAGTGCACAGTACTATGTCTATCTGTGAACAGTACATTAACACAAATCTAAATAATTTGAACACACACAATTTACGTGGTTCACCCAAAACTTGGGCTACATCCACGGGCTGCTGCAAACCTTCACTAATGGAGAAATACAAGTGTTTACAACCACTCTCAACTCACTACCCACAACCCAATTACACCCGAGAAAAAAACTCTAAATCTTTTTCTCTCACAAGCTTAATATGGGATGATCCTTGTGGGATTTTGGGATGCTAAGAACAAGGAATGGGAGAGGCCTTTTATAGGCTCTCCATTTGGTTGGTGAGGAAGAAGTCCACAATGGTGGTTGCCACCCACCTAGCCACCATTCTTGACTAGAAGATGTGGTGGGTGGCCTAACTATGTCAACAATGGTTGCCACCCACCATTGCCTAACAATCTCCCACCTCATTTGACTAATGCTTCACAATTCTCCACCTCGTACATCATTTGATAGACCTCAAATTTTGGACGAACTCCAGAAGAAGCTGCAAACACTTTAGAACTGAACCTCAACAAAGGTTGATCAGAAGACCCAACCGGCTGCACCATTCTGTCCATGGCTGCCTACGTATCCTTACAGGAATCAAGCCACCGTAGTTCTTATGACCGGGTGAAGACTCCACCTCACCCTAACAACGCCCTACAGGGCCTCGCCCTCATGGGCAATCAACATGGGCTGATATGAAGCAAGTCCAAACAATGCTGAAACTTGCTACCTGTCACCACCTTGGTTAACATGTCTGCTGGGTTCTCATCTGTGTGCACCTTCATTAGAGAATATCACCTTCCTCTATGACATCCCGCACAAAGTGATACCTGACATCGATATGCTTGGTTCGAGCATGATGGACCTGATTTTTAGCCAAGTGGATCGCACTTTGACTATCACACCACAAGTCCACACAATCCTGCTTAATCCCAAATCCCCTAGAAGACCCCACAGCCACAATGCTTCCTTCACTCCCTCTGCCATGGCCATGTACTCGGCCTCTGTAGTAGAAAGTGCCACTGTAGACTGTAACATCGATCGCCAACTAACTGGAGCACCATGTATACTGAACACATATCCAGTAGTAGATCGTCGTCTATCTAGATCGCCTGCATAATCTGAGTCCACAAACCCACGGATCTGACATGTATCTCCACCAAAGCACAAACCCGTATCAGCGGTACCTTTTAAGTACCTCAGGACCCACTTCACTGCTTCCCAATGTGCCTTCCCCGGGTTCGCCATGAACCTACTGACCACACTGACCGCCTGTGAAATATCTGGACGTGTACACACCATTGCATATATCAAACTGCCAACTGCACTAGCATAAGGTACACGTTCCATGTGTGCCTTCTGTTCCGCTGTAGTGGGAGATTGTTTACCAGAGAGTCGAAAATGTGGAGCCAATGGAGTCACCACTGGCTTAGCATCTTGCATCCCGAACCTCGCGATAACCCGCTCAATGTAGTCTTTCTGACTCAAGAACAATCGACGGTTCGACCTCTCTCTTCTGATCTCCATACCCAGTATTTTCTTAGCAGCGCCCATGTCCTTCATCTCAAACTCTTTACTGAGCTGAGATTTCAGCCTATCTATCTCCACCTTGCTCTTTGAAGCAATAAGCATGTCATCCACATACAAAAGAAGATAGATATAATCACCTCCACGAAGTTTCCGAATATAAACACAACAATCATACTCACTTCTGGAAAACCCATGCTTTAGCATGAAGGAGTCAAATCGCTTGTACCACTGCCGAGGAGATTGCTTCAATCCATATAGTGATTTCCTCAAGCGACATACCTGACGTTCCTTATCCTCAACCTTGTAGCCCTCAGGTTGATGCATATAGATTTCCTCATCCAAGTCTCCGTGCAAGAAGGCTGTTTTGACATCGAGTTGTTCCAGCTCAAGATCACCATGAGCAACAATACTCAATAGCACCCGAATGGAAGTGTGCTTCACCACCGGAGAAAAGATCTCATTGTAGTCCACTCTCTCTCTTTGTGCAAACCCCTTAGCCACTAGCCTCGCCTTGTACCTTGTACCACCGAGCTCGGAAGGATCCTCTTTCTTCTTGTACACCCACTTACAACCAATAGCTTTCTTCCCTTCGGGCAATGAGACGACCTCCCACGTTTGGTTCTTCCGAAGAGACTCCATCTCTTCTTCCATCGCAGCCAACCAACTCTCACTATTAATGTTCTGTATAGCTTCCTTGAAGGAGACCGGCTCGTCATCCTCCACCGAGAGTGCGTACTCAACCAAATTCACCTGCCCATAGTGCTTCAAAGGCTGGTCTGACCCCAGCTTTTGAACCTGCTTGTATGCTCGCCTTGGCCTAGTGGAAGCCAAACTATCCTCGAGCTGCTGTTGTTGAAGTGCATGTACATTCTCTTGCTGAACCGTCTCATGTTCAAGCTCATCATCACTCTCATCATGAGTGTCTCCATGATCCTCCTCTTGAACACGACTAGAACCTGGTTGGTCTTTAGGTTCTATCTCAACTACTTGAGACTTAGAAGTCCCAACACCATCATCCTCGGGCACCATAGCTTTCGAAGAAGCTATCATGGAGTTCTCATTAAAAGTAATATCCCTGCTGATTATGAACTTAGAATCTTCTACACACCAAAGGCGATAGCCTTTTACACCTGCTGCATACCCCAAGAATATTGCCTTCTTGGCTCTCGCGTCAAGCTTTCCCTCGTTGACGTGGTAGTAGGATGTGCACCCAAAATTTTGAGTTTCTCATAATCTGCATGTTCTCCTGACCATACCCTGTAAGGTATATCTCCATCTAACTTTGAATGAGGAGACCGGTTGCAAATGTAGCAAGCTGTAGCAACCGACTCTGCCCACCATTCTCTGCCCAAACCAGCATATGATCGCATGCACATTGCTCGCTCCCGCAATGTACGGTTCAGTCTCTCCGCGACCCCATTTTGCTGTGGTGTGTTCCTGACTGTCCAGTGTCTAGCAATTCCTTCCTGATCACAAAACTCCTTGAAGGCACCCTCTGTATACTCTGTACCGTTATCAGATCGCAGTGTCTTTAATTTCTTGCCCGTTCTGTTCTCAACCATTGCTTTCCACTTCTTGAACGTGTTGAATACATCATTCTTATGCTTCAAGAAATAAATCCAAGCATACCTAGAATAATCATCAACAAACGTGACAAGTACTGGAACCACCCTTGGAAGTAACTGAAGCTGGACCACAAACATCTGTATGCACATAGTCTAAAATACCTCTGCTTCTGTGTTTGCTTGACTTGAACTGAACCCGATGTGCTTTACCATACACGCAATGCTCGCAAAAATCCATGTAAGGCTTCTTCATATTCTTCAGCAAACCTTCCTTACCGAGCAGATCTAGACCTCTCTCTGACATATGCCCAAGCCGCCTATGCCATAACCGAGTGCACTCATATGGGTCTCCATCACTTCCACTAGTTCCAACTGCTGTACTTCCTGTCACCGTCGTACCCAAAAGAGCATAGAGATTTCTTTGACGAATACCTTTCATCACCACCAAAGAACCACGAACAACCATCTTCACTCCATTCCATGTAACTATCTTACAGCCACCGGAGTCCAAAGCACCAACAGAAATAAGGTTCTTCTGCAAATCAGGGACATGTCTCACATCTATCAGAGTTCTTACCACTCCATCATGCATCTTGATTCTAATAGAACCAAGCCCCACCGTTTTACAAGAATGGTTATTCCCCATCAACACGGTTCCACCATTAATGCTTCTATAGGTAGTAAACCACTTCCTATTTGGACACATATGGTACGAGCAACCAGAATCAAGAATCCACTTGTCGGAGATTTCTTCTTCACATGTGACGGAGAAGCAATCATCATTGCTCCCTTTTTCCGAAGCATAACCAGCCTCTTGCTTCCCTTCTGCCTTTCTGTTGTTGTTGTTGTTTTTCTTCTTCTTCCATCCTGCTCTCTTGTTAGGGCAATTTGCTTTGAAATGCCCAAGCTCACTGCATGTAAAACACGACCTTTCAGCAAGAGGTCTAGAACTTGAATTAGACTTTCCTCCCTTGCTTCTGCCTTTTACAAACAACCCTTGTGCTTGCTCCTTGTTACCACCAGTAGCCATGCCACTAGTTGCAATCTTCCGAAGATCATCCGCTAGAAGTGACGTTCTAGTTTCATCCATGGTAAGATTGTCACCCACAAGCATCAATGTTTGTACTAGGTTCTCATAAGACTTCGGCAACGAAAGAAGTAGTAGAAGTGCTTGATCCTCATCATCTACCTTCACATCAATGTCTTTCAAGTCTGATATACACCTATCAAACTTGTTGATGTACTCCCGGATTGGTGAACCTTCCTCCATCTTGCAAGTATACAATCTGGACTTCAAATAGATCCGATTTGTTAGAGTCTTCGTCATGAAGTTTGCCTCCAACTTTGACCATACGTCCGCAGCCGCTACCTCACCATCAACCAAGAAAGCAACATCCCTTTCAAGGCATAGAATGATCGACACTCGTGCTTCAAGATCTAACTCTTCCCAATCCTCATCAGACATATCTTTGTGCTTCTTTTCTTTACCCGCCAAAGCTTTGTGCAATTTCTGTGAGATTAGCAAATTTTTCATTTGCATCCTCCAATAGGAGAAGTCATTCTTCCCATTGAACTTCTCAATCTCATACTTCCCAACTTTAACTGTGCCGCTGGTAGAAGTCATTCCTCCACTAGCTTCTCTCTCGACCAAAACACCTCAAATTGAGCTTTACCACCCAAATCTGACAAAAAAGCTCTGATACCAATTGTTGGTACCACACGAGGGATACCCTCGTGTTGCTGCGGAAGCTAACCACCGGGTGTGAACAGTATCGTATGTGTGAACTATTCGTACAGATGAATAGTACCGTACGTATGAATAGTGCACAATACTATGTCTATCTGTGAACAGTACATTAACACAAATCTAAATAATTTGAACACACACAATTTACGTGGTTCACCCAAAACTTGGGCTACATCCACGGGCTGCTGCAAACCTTCACTAATGGAGAAATACAAGTGTTTACAACCACTCTCAACTCACTACCCACAACCCAATTACACCCGAGAAAAAAACTCTAAATCTTTTTCTCTCACAAGCTTAATATGGGATGATCCTTGTGGGATTTTGGGATGCTAAGAACAAGGAATGGGAGAGGCCTTTTATAGGCTCTCCATTTGGTTGGTGAGGAAGAAGTCCACAATGGTGGTTGCCACCCACCTAGCCACCATTCTTGACTAGAAGATGTGGTGGGTGGCCTAACTATGTCAACAATGGTTGCCACCCACCATTGCCTAACAATCTCCCACCTCATTTGACTAATGCTTCACAAAGAGAACTATGGAATCACACAAATCTACTATGCTCAATGGTAAATGCAAATGGAGCCTATACAACTGATTATGACTCGCCTCAATACCCCGTTGTTTTAGAAATGCCTTCCATGCTGTATGTCCTTTGGTAACCAATATTATCAGGGTTCTTACTAGATCTAGATGTCACCCACATTGATGATGGGTTGTTTATATCCGATTAGTATTTTAATCTCCACTATATTTTGTCAGAGTAATGTCAAGGTGGTAGATGAGTTGGTGCCAAATCAGATCAGTTCATCAAGAATAAGGTAAAGTTTTGTATTCGGTCTACTTAATTCATGACTTAATCTTAAATAAAGTGATACTGAAACATTTGGTTTCTTTCATTGGCATTTATTCTCAGGAATTGCAGATCAAGGGGGCTATCCATCAAGTATCTAACCCCAGATGAAGTGGTGGATTATATCAAACAACAACATTTGTACTTGAATGCAGAATGAAAGTACTAAATCCACTTTTTGTGTTTGTGTATAACTATAACAATTTCATGTGAACCCTTTACTTTGATGAGTATATCTCTGATCTTATTTGATTTGCTCGACTAACACTTACGATTACACTGAAACCTCAACTTGACAGTGATCAACTCGCCACTCACCTCGAAGATTCTATCATTGCTAATGCCCTCTGACAGTGAATTTGCAGAATCTCCCACTTGACTTGCATTAAGCATTATCTCAGTCAGGATTTTGTATTGTTGCCTTTCAAGCAATTACTTGCATACATAGGAGTTTTTTCCACTCCAAATGCCGTTGGTAGGGTTAGAACCGGAACCTGTAATTCCATCCACCACAGGGATACCACTGAGTTGATAATCCATTGGCACATATATATACTAGTTAAAGAACAAAAACAACTCCTAAAGCATGCATGAAACAAAACGGATTTAGTAGAAGAGATTTTCATAAAGAGAAACCAAGGTTTTAATTGATGTCTCTTCATAACTTACAAGTAGAGACCACCACAACATGACCTGGAAACAAAACACACCACCCTCGTACTCTACTCCCCTTTTTACCCCCTAAACCACCCTATTCACCACTCCCAAACACATAGTTCACTATAAAGGTCTCTTATTTCTTACTATTATTTAGGGCTCTATTGTCTTCTTTTCCTCTCCTCTCCTTCACTTATAGGGAGCAAATGGATCAAACCCAGGCATTGGGCCCTGATTTGGGTTCATATTGGGCCCATACCCAGGCATCAGTGGCCCATACATTCCCTGATGATGGGCCATCTGAAATGCACCTGGAAATGGGGCACCTCCCATTGGAGGTCCCATTTCCTGGGAGCGTTTCATCATGGGTTCAACGCGCATTGAGCCCCGCTCACCCTCAAATTCCCGGTAGCGATGGAGGTAAAGGGTGAGCGGGTCGATGTAATCATCGAACCCAAGCTTGCCCATGGACCAGAGCACGTCCTCAGCAGTGATAGTCTTGCGTTGCTCATGCTGGCATCGATCGTTCGCCTCACTGGTCACAAAGCTAATAAACTCAGACACACATTCCTGGATAGTTTCCTTAGCATCATCAGATATCTTGGCATGAGTTGGAAGGATCCTACGCATGATCCGAATCACATTGGCAATCGGCATGAACCGGTCCTGCTCACGCACAACGTAATCGTAATCGCCATTCTCATCGGTGCCCGCATTGTTCTTTGATTTCTCAGGCAGCTTAGATCCTGAAAATCAACACAAATTCATTGAGAAATGAAAAATATGGTTAAGATCAGTAAACAGGTTGTTGATTACAACAAATTATAAGCCAAACAGACAAAAACACCCTTGAATTAAAAAATGTGTGTTTGACTGTTTAACACCCTTAATTGAGGGTATTTTGGTCATTAATGTTGGTCATAAAAACGTTACGTGAGAATCAGGAGCTTCGCATGCAAGCTCTTCAGACAAAAACCTTGAGCTTGATGGTGTTATATGCTACCTCTATTTTTTTCTTTGTGCTACCAAGAAAAAATAAACTCAAATTGCACCTATCTAAGCCATTTTATATATAACATAAGCCATTTTATATTAACATAGTCAGTAATTGCACTCACAATCTCGAGGAATGCTTGATATTTTAGTCTCAAAACAAAAAAAGGGAATTAAAAAAAAGGTTGTTTCATAAATTGGTTCTCCATGCCCATAGAGAGGAGTAAAAATTGGCTTTTGGGTGTTGGGTATCTTGAGACCAATGACCTAGCCACCCTACATGCCAAAGGATTGGCAAACATGGTTGGGAGTTGGGAGATGGTCTATGGGTGGGTTGAACCCTAATTGGGGTCAAGGAACCTTTGCCATTAAAAGTTCCCCAAACTCAGACATCCTCATATTCAAGGTCAAATACCCTAAAAAGAGTCCAAAAAAAGGGGTGAGTAATGAACACCTTATATGTATCAACTTGAAATCACTATTGTCCACAACCAAGCTCACCACCTTTCAATTTCAGGATAAAAATCTGGAGTAAAAGACAATGTACAAAATGTAACTCCCAAGTCTAGAGTCAAAACTGATGAAAATATACCAAAATCTCATAAAATAATCTTTTGATGATGCAAAAAAAAATGATATCAAGTTTCTTTTTTTCTTCATTTTTTTTAAATGGAAGTGCTTGAAAAAAGAAAATAAATTAATTACAACAAAATTCAGAGAAAATAAAAGAACTAAGGGTCTCTTTGATTGCACCAAAAATAGATATGAAAATTAATCAACAGGGACTTTCCAAAAGGATAAATGAATTATCTAATTTCATAAAAATGCAAAAATAATAGAAAGAATGAAGCTAAAAATACATTTGGGATTAGACATTGAAATCATTTGTAAGGAATCCTTTGGATTAGACATTTGAAAAGATGGGTAAATCATATGGATCCATTTGATCTTCCTTCTATCATTCACAAGATTAGAAACTTAAAAAGAAAATGTATGAGACCTGATGGCCTGCATGTTTGACATGTGTATTGTCCACTATAACCAGAGAACCCCCCAATTTTTTTTTTTCAAAAACCAAATAAATAAAGAACTAAACAAAGACAAAATATATTTTCTTTACAAAGTTAACTATTTTTTTATAAATAAATTAAAATAAAACAAATAAAAGAGAACAGTATAAGAGAGAGAGCTAGACATATGTTCTTCATAAGTTGATGAAGAAACAACTTACAAACATCAGATCAACAACACAATGAGTAGAAAAGTAGATTAAGCACACATGCAACATCATCAACTAGAGATCAAAAAACATAAACTTCATCAAGATAGAGAGAAAGAGAGAGAGGGAGACAAGTTCATCAACTTTCAAAGATCTCTCACAAAAAAACCCACAAGACAAAAAGAAGATCAACAAGAGACTCCATATAACCTCAACTTCTTATAGACCAACATAGCTGAAAAAGAAGAAGAAATGTTAGTTGACATGCAAGAACAAAAAAAAAAAAAAAAAAACTACAATTTACAAGCAAAAAAAAAGGTATCCATCTTTTTTTTTTTTTTTTGGGTTGGGCAACATTACCAGAGCTTGATTTGGGCATCTTTTGAGAGCCATTGAAGCTGTTTCCACTTTCTTGATTCATATCTCTCTCTCTCTGTCTCTGTCTTTTCTTCTTCTCTTCTCTTGTGTGGTGGGATGGAGAGGTTACTGTGGTTGAATTTATAGTGAGAGAGAGCAAAGGAAGTAAATGTGGCTGTTTGCCACGTGGCAAACAGCGTTACAATCGAGGAACCCCGGAAACACTTCACGGTTGGTTTCATTTCCCGTCGTTTGTCATTCAAATTTCAGACATGTTTTTTTGGATGATCTAGTGCTTCAAGGGGTTAACTTATTATCTTATTTCTTGATAATTATTTATTTGATGGTCCATATAGAATGGTATAATAATCCAAATACCTGGAAATATACCCCAAAAGTTTGTTTCTGCGTACGTAAGGCAAAACTGTACACAACCCTTAGGAAGTGACGCTTGGAAGAGTATATATTTTGCATGAGAATGCAAACATGAATTCCTCTCTATGCTTTTGGATCATCTACAGAATTTGCCTTTATTTCCATATTTATTAGGTATTTATTTCTTTTCTATGTCTCTCTTCTTTCTTACTCCAAAAAATTTAGAGAGCCAGGCCCGTAGAGTCAGGACAGTGTCAGGGGTTTTTTGTGCATGTGATTGTGTTTGATTGAGGTATTATAAGGATTTCTAGGATGATAGAGAGTATTCGGCCTGACATGGCTCTCTAGACAAGTTCTTCTTACTCTTATCAACCGCCATTTCTTTGGGATTGTTAAAGAGTGTATTTCTCAAGGTCCACACTGGAGAAGAATGGTTGTGAACACATCGATGATATATATCTTGAGGACTTATTGAGAAAATTAAGTGAATAATAATGAGTGCCAACAGGTTTTTTTGTGCCCCATTTGCCATTTCTCGTGTATAAAGTGACCAATTTTCTTAGGAAAATACTAGGAAACCTAGTTTTTGTAGTCAAGTTTTACAATCAAGTTGACATGGCGTGATCTTGAAAGAATGATGAAATTATCAAAATGTTTATGTGTATCTCGAGTTTGTAAAAAGCTTTATCTGATGATGCCACATTATTCGATCTGGCTGCAGAATCTGATTGCAAAACCTAATTCCCTAACCTCACTCATTTTCTTCTCATAATTTGTTTAGTATCATCTAGTATGTAGTGTGTAGCACTATATATAGTGTAGTGTGTAGGATCAAGGATGTAGGATGTAGAATGTAGTGTAGTATCTTTGTGTATCAATTGAGAGTATATGGTGAGTAATAGTATTATTATGGTTTTGGTTTCTGTGTTTTGTGTATAAATCAATGATGGTACATGCGTGTGTGGAATTTAGAAAATGTTCTACATGTATAATGAGGGTCGACGGGCTTTTTTTGTTCCATATGTGGTTTTAGTTCCAGTTTGTTAATGTGAGGTTTCGTGCTATGTATGTACTTTATAAACATATTCGTAGAACTTGTTATGAAATGATTTAAATGTGAGATTTATGGAGATTTTTTTTCTTCTTTACATTTCGAGCATTTTCAATTTTAACATACTGATGTTTTTATTGTGTGGTTATATCAGATTGAGGGGAAGTCTAAAGATCAGGAGATGGATCAGCAACCATTGCTCACTGGTTATATCTCCGCGATAGTGATTGTCACTGCAATTATGATTTTTGGACCTCTGATAATGCCCAAGGGACCAGTGCAGCCTCCACCAATTTATATAATTCTAGTGTTTCCGATGGTGCTGGGGCTCATTTGGCATTTGATGAATCAAAACATGAAGAAGCATGCCAAAGATGTGTAGCACGATGTGTATTTTGCTGATAGAATGAAAGGTAGTGAAATTTTGACACCACCAACAGTTTCGCTCAAGACCATTGACTTTTTTTTTTGATGGTTTGAAACACATAACCAATATAAATCGCTCTCTCGCTACTGTTTTCTCTTATCTTCTCTTCATAGCAACGATGGAGCAATATCACCTTGCCACCACCGGGCACATCACTATGTATGCCCGCCACTGCTGGCCGCACCACCCCGCCACCACCTTTCCTTCTTCTTCCTATCCTTTCTTTTTCTTTGTTCTTCTTCTATTCTCCTTTATGTCTCCTATTCTCTCTTCCCTTCTTTTCTTCTCTACTGCCTGCGAGGCGGTTTGGCAAACAGTAAGTGTTGGTGGGGTGGGGTGAGGCGGTGGCAAATTTTTTTATTATTTTTTTATTTTTTTATTGGTGTTATCCTTAAACACACTGCATTTTTCAAATTAATTACTGTTTGTATTAGGGGTGGGCATTTAGGACCGAAAACTCGGACCGAACCGATAACCGGACCTATCGAGTCGGTTTTAATTAATTAAAAAATTTTCGGTTGTAAAAGCTTGGCCCGGCCCGAAGTTTCTGATTCGGGCCTTGATTTCCATTTCTGAAGCCCGTCGGGTAACCGGCATGGCCCGACTCCTTCACTTAACTAATTGTCTCTCCCCTCAACTTCACATTCATTCTCCAAAAATTCTAAATGGCGAGGAAACCAGTGAAGAAAACAGTTTCCTCATTCTCACATGAGGACGCCTCTTCTCTTCTCACATTGGAGGTCGATCTGAGGCCGTCTCCCTCTCCCCTCCCTTCTCACAGTGGAGGCGAAGCCGCGGACGCCACTTCTCTTCTCACAGCGAAGGCGGAGGCGAAGGCCGTCTCCCTCTCCCCTCCCTTCCCCACTCTGGAAAGCAATGATCAGATCATCCAAGCTCTGGAACACAGAAGAAGAAAAGCAATGATCATATCCCCTCCCTTCCCCATTTTTGCAATGATCAGATCATCCACACTCTCAGATCTGATCTCGGATCTTTGATCATATCTGAGATTCTTCAGACGACCTGACGCCTCTCAGATCTTTGATCAAATTTGAGATTCTTTATCCCCCCCCCCCCCCCCCCCCCCCCCAACACTTTAATTTGTTGTAATTTTTTTTTTTTGTAATTTGTTGTATGGTTTTTTTGTACGTACGATGAATGAAGTATATTTTTTTACTGTAGAAGTATTTTTTTGCTCTTAAGACCGAGACCGGCCCGAAACCGGTCCGTAATTCAGTTAACCGGGACCTCAGTTATCTGGTCCGATTTTGGGTCTCATAAACACAGGCCCAAATTTCTCAGGCCGGTTTGCGGTTTTTAGCTTTTGGGCCGATTACCCATACTTACCCAACCCTAGTTTGTATATGCTGGTTGGAATCATTCTGCCCCATAGTGAAATTCTGATACCAAATTGTCTGTGAACTGGGCCCTTAATTCTGGCAACATTTGGCCCATGTAAAAAAAATGGAAACGAACATTTCTCCTGCGGTCCTGCCACTATTTAACAATTAATCTTCTTTTTGCGAAAACATACTTATGTCATCATTTTGATAAACCATATTATGCCAGTCAGTCAAATGTGTGATGGCCAGTGGCAAATGTTATCATTAGATCACAGAGTCAACATACCTCAGTGCCAAATAATTATTGAGGACTCTTGCCAACATAGTTAGAACTTTCATGACATTCTGTCGGGTTATAAATAACAGAGTGATCACATATCATAACACTACCTGTGAAATAGCTAGAAATAGAAAAGAAAAAACAAGAAAAAAAGTCGTGTGCTTCCGTGGAAGTTCATGCAGATAAAGTCGAAAGTATGTCCAAACTCTTATACCGATGAATCGACACATGTCATACAAGTGGCAAACACTGTTTCCATCACATCAAGATCAGATAAACAACATTGAAAGATCCAAAATTGCAAACCATAAGAAGAGACTGGTTTCAAGTAAACTTCAACTATAAACCCCACTTGATCCTTCTCTAGTTCTATATCATTGATGATGATGATGATGAGCTATTCAAGGTTTATATGCCTTGCAGTAACACTATTCTTCCAACAAATCTCTGCAGAAACAACAATCAATGAGACTGCAGAAAACAACTCTAATTGTGAATACCCAACATGTCAGACAATACCACTATCACCGCCAATATCGGAGTCCCGAGTACCACCACCATCCCCACTAATGTCAATCTACAAAGCACCACCACCACCACCGCTTCAGACCGATTGTCCACCTACATCATGCACACCACCTACAGAAGGTGGCCAACCACCACCACCGCTTCAGACCGATTGCCCACCTACATCATGCACACCACCTATAGAAGGCGGCCAACCACCACCAGCATGTACACCCCCTGAAGAGGTCTGCCAAAATCCACCTCCAGCATGTGCACCACCTGACAATGGTCGCCAACATTCACCACCGAGTCTTTATGGGTGGTACCCCTACTCACCACCACTTCATTATGGGAACCAACCACCACCTTTCAGCTATTACTCAACCTCACCTCCTCATGTGTGTTTCTCCAGTTGGCTGTTCTTCATCTCTTCACTTCTCTTCATGGAGTTCCTCTTTTGATGTATCTTTAAGTTTGGGTTTTACGTATGTTTGGTTTGGTCTTGGATATAGGGATGTGCATTGTAATAAAGGTCTAGATTTATTACCATTATAGTGTTCACAGTGTTGTTACTTCTTGTGTTGTTGATTGTGACCAATATAGTGATGTTCTTCTGTATTTTGACAAATTTCTTAAGTTTTCTTCTTGTAAGAGGGGTGAGTATGTTTGATTGACAGAAGAAATTGTTCTTAAAAAAAAAAGATAAAAACAAAAGGGTCTTCTTCAGCTCTTCATCTGTGTGAGTGTCATGCTTTTGGGAATGTTGATTGTTTGGTTGTGAGAAACCGACTCAAAAAAAAGTTCCGCCTTTCCCTCGGATGAAAAATCTTCACAGCTGACATCAGGTTTCTGTTCCCAAGTCCTAAGCCTATTCTGGTAATGTGGGATGTCTAATTCTCGGATCTCTAATTTAGCATTGATCATTTGTCTATTTATTATTTACTGATTTATATTGAAAATCAACCAGGGTTTTGATGGATTTCAGAACCATAATGTGTCATGGTAGGGTTTGAACATATGAATCTGTGGTATCTGCCACAAAAGTAGATCACAATATTGGCTGTTATTGAATACTCATTCGATATCTTATTTCATACTATCTAATGATGCTATACCTTTTTTTTAAATAAGAATATTTTATACTTCCCATAATATTAAAATACGGTGATCGTTTCTTAAACTGAATTCTGATCACTTGGCTTCTCGCTTCCTCAATAACTCTCATCAATGGTTCAAATGATAAAACCAACTCTACCATGCCTGATTGATGTACTCAAGGTCAACTAATTAAATGATGTGCTCCATAGATCATGTGATCAACCCCAATTTCCCTATAAATGACCCTTAGCTTGAGATTTTTCGTGCATCAGAGCAACCACACCATACTGGTTTTTAGCTTGAACGCCATGAGACATTTCTCAAGGCTCTGACTGTTCACAACCAGTTCTATTTCACAAGGGGGAGGTCCAAAGGTTCCTTCAGTTAAGCCATTTAACCTTGTATATTTTGATAAATAGCAGGTTCGAAATGTGGTGTACAAGAGAGTCAACCCTAGCTTCGACTGTTCTGTTCAAATGGACAGTGAAGAATACCACATCCTCAACATGCAACAACATTCGAATCGCGACCATAAAAGTAAAGTTGATTCCCAGAATCGAAACAAAAACTGATTTTATGGATCAAAATCTTAAATCAGGGCGAAACACCGGTTACAGCGAATCCTCCATGCTCAAAGGCAAACTGCCAAACTCAACAGCACCTGCGACAAGCATTTGGATCTAGGCTAGAAACCCTTTAAGTTGGGGTTACATATCCCACTTCAAATTATGAAAGGCTGAAGAGCTCGATCAATTATAATTTATAATCTCTGACTTCATTACTCGTAATACCACCAATCGACTTGTGATTCACTGATATTATTACCAGTGATTTCAGGTTCCGCAATACCTTTCTATCAACAATGACTACCTAATGCCTCGAGAAACCATACATGGATTCTTAGCAGAACTATTAGCTGCGATTCATCAAAATTTCAGGGGAAACTGCTTTGTTTTACATCTCGCCGAACAGCTAGGTGGATTCTACTCTTGGATCTCAGCGGGAGATTGCTTTATAGTTCTAGCACCTCTGTACATTGGATCCAATAAACAGTTCACTTTTATGACATCCTCTATACCAACGCTTCTAACCCCACTTTAGTTTCCATTAATAACTTCTATTTTCTGATTTCCGTGGATAGCAATTTTGCCATGTTTGAAATCGAACATCAGAAGGGGAAGGGGGGGACCTCTATCAGCTACATAATCTTGCTGGTACATCGACTCTATACAGTCATCCAAAGTAGGAATCATACATCATGACACAAGTGTTGGCAATGGTTCTATCTGAATATGCAGTTTAACCATTATGGAAGAAAAGCCACAACTTTACCATATCCAATATTGTATTACAGATACCTACCCAAAAGATCAAACACCTAGGTTCTCTTTAAGTATCATATAACCCTATATGAATACTCCCTACTACACGTGAATTTAGAGAATGCCAGTAACACAAGCAAGTTAGATACGAAAATGAGCTCCGTTGCTTTGCAGTTATCGTTAAGATTGGCCACATAAAAAACTTGTCATTATAGCATCACATGTCATATGGAAGGCAGTAAACAAATTACATCATTGTCAAAAATTCTTAAAAAAAATAAAAAATAAAAAATTAGACCATACTCAATTAAAAGTCTCAACCCACAAGTATGCAAAATTCTCCAACAAATTACTAAGGGACCATTCCCTGAATTTTCCAATAAACTCACAACATTTTTTTCCACAAGCCTTCTGCGAAAACTGTTGTAAAATATCATATATTGAAGTAAATTGAGTGTCAATTGTTTCAAACACTCAAGTATGCAACATTTTTGCAACAAATAAAAGAAAGCCATTTCCAGAAATCTCCAATAAACTCACTACAACACATGGTTTCTACAATTCTTCTCAAATTGAAAACTTGCTACAATTCTAAAAAAACATATACATATTGAACCAAAAAGCTTGTTCCTAAGAAAAATCGAATAAAGAGGAGTTTATGGAACTTGCCTCTCAGCAGCTTCTGCAACAATGGGCAACCTTGGGACTTGACCTAACAAGCAAGAACCAGACCCATAGAGCAAAGACACCAAGAGGAACAAAAACACAGTACTATCCAAGCTCATCATCAAATCCAAACCAATCCCATCTCTGGGGTTGAAGCTCCTTTCCAACAAGTCAGGGAAAATCAACAACACATCAAGCACAATAGCCTGCATAGTGTTGAACCTGACATACCTGCTAAAATTGGGATTTCTAACAACAACAAAGTAGAGAGTTAGAAACACCAAGAACCCATTAAAGGGGAAGCTTTTGAAGACCCGAATTGCTGGGACTAAGGGTTGTAAGAAGACTTGAACTGGGGTGAACTGGGTGATTACATATTTCCCATATTGGATTCCATCGAAGAATGGGTAGAAGTAACATATAGCAGAGATTAGTCTGTCTGGGGCATCAGCTGACTCACTCCCATTGCCATTGCCCTTGGATTGAGCTGAAATGAGACGTTTGGTAAATGGAGTCTGGGTTTGAGGGGAAGTGAGGTGTTGTGGAGAGAAAATAAAGACGAGAGATGGGGTTGTTGTTTGAGGGAGAAGGAGAGTGGGGTGAATGAAGAAGAAGAGAGAAGGGAAGCCATAGCCATGGTTGAACTTGAATGAATGGAGAGAGATTGGGGCATGCTATGGTTAACATTGACTCACTCTGCCACTTGCTATAGTGTACTCTAAGAAGCCGTCTACTAAACTACTACTAAGTTTGCCAACAGGGTACCAACTTAGCGGTAGACTTGTGAGAATAAGAAATAAAAGTTCAGGTTTGAACTCGGTCGACGACATTTGGGGTGAATCAGAAGATGTTGTCACTAGCCCAAAATCCATTTGCATATGTGCTAAAATATTCAATGGGATTTTTTTAACTCTTCCCACCCCACTTGTCATCATCGGCAAATTCTAAACTTATGATTTCATTTGCTACAAGTTAGTCTATCATTGAACTGGTACCCCATTAACCAGATGTTTTGGAATTGAAATTCTTCTCAATGATGATGGATTAGACCCTAAAGTATATATTCATTGTTTGATGGAGCCCTCTCCTTACTCCTTATTTGATCCTTATTAAGTAGCCAAGGGAAACAAGAAGGTACTATCCCAATGCTAAAGCTGCGCAAATAACATTGATAACAAAAGCATGAGCTACCTTGTTCGTTCTACCGCGCATTGACCTTTTCTATGGTTTCTGTATCTTCTTCCTGGACTGTAGTGTTATTAAATGACTAGTAAAGTCCTAGTAATCACCATCATCACAAACCATGTTGAATTTGAAATTTTGAATAGGTGGAAGAGTCCAAAAGTTTCCAATGGTTGGATTACAAACATGAACCATATCTCGGCTGCCTTGCATTCAGAAATATTCTTTTTGTGAACAACTCTTCAGCAACAAACCTTGTGAGTTAATAAGAATTGGACATGTCTCTGACTAATGACGATGCCTTTTTGGAGGCAATTGAGCCCAATTGATAAAAACTCCATACTTGAGATCCGCAGGTGTCTAAGTTGAGATCAATATCGTTGTTTGAGAGATGACCGTTAGCCAACAATCTCATGTACAATTTGTTTTGTGGTGTCGGGGAACTTCAAGACCTTTACCTTAAGACACGAAGTAGTATCAGAGTCGATGATTCGATCTTGGGCTTGGAGAGTCGAAAGTGCAGGATAGCACATTGAGGTGGAGTTTATCTTGGGCCCGGATATACTCAAGTCTTGCAAAGGTAGAGATTGTTGAAGATGTTAGCTCGAGTTGAACGTGTAAATTTAGTTCCACATTTGCTAAGGAGCAATATCATGTGGAGATAATAAAGGATTTGACATGTACTTAATAACAACAAAACTTTTTGAGGGCAGTAGAAACCAATTGGTAAAAACCCCACACTCAAGAGTCATAAGTATCTAAGTAACATGTCCGTTGCCCAGCAATTTCCTGTACACTCACTGTGAGGTGGTGTTGGGAGACTTCCGGACCTCCACCTCCAGACACAACATCTTCACCAAATAGTGAAGTTAATTAAATGGAATTCCTGAGAATGGAGGGTAAATAAGGAAGCTTTGATTGCTATTGTATGCTTGGTTAGGAGAGGAAGAAACAAAGCAAAAATAAAAGCATCCCATGCTTTCGAAACACAATGGAAGTTGAAAAACTTATGCTTAAGGACCAGATTCTTTGAGAGTATGTATCGATAGAGTGCTTCCTTCTTTTTGCTTGCCTTTCCCTCATCTTATTGTTAGAGAAAATAAGATGAAACACAGATTTGTTAGAATATGTTGAATGCAAGTCCTACATATTCTAACAAGATTAGCCAATTCCTAATTCAACTCAACCTAAAAAAATAGAAAACACAAATTAGGACTTCGATATTGTCTATCAGATTCTAGTTTTATGTTACATTCTAATTTTAAAATTTGAACTAGGACTTGTATTTGGATTTCTAATTTGTTTGAAAGTGACACTTGGAGGAAACACAAATTTTAATTTTTAAAAATGCTTGGAACTTGGAAGAATCAATTCTGCTGATACACTAGCTTTTCATGTTAGTAGGCAAAACTAACTGCTGAGTCATTTTTACTTACTGCAGAGTGATTTCCACTTGTAGTAGGATTCCAATCTGCTGCTTAATACAGATTTTAAAATTAATATAAAACAAAACATAGATAGTTTCTATGTTCCAAGTTTTTATATTTCGATTGGAATTCTTTGCATAAATAAAAAAATAAAGAAAAATAAAAAAACAAAACCATTTGAAACAAATCAGTTCTAGGACTTGATAGTAGATAGAAAATCACTGAGATTAAAAATGTAATACCGCCAATAAGGAGCTTCAACGGCAAAGACATGAAGTAATCTTCTAGGTTAAAGGACTGATAAGTGAGCAGAGAGAACAGCTCCTAGACTTATTAGGGATGTGAACAATGCAACTGATAGGAACAAGTATGGAATGAAGTATTTTCTGTGGAGAAATATAGGACAGCCTGTGTTTTGGTCAAGACCACCGGGTACAAATGAACATCATCAACTTGCCACTTCCTCTTATAAACCTGGACCATGAAAAATGAGTGAATGTTTAAGTGCATATACCACACTATGAATGAATGGGTACGCGAAATTAATAAACATGAGTGCAAACAATAAGTTCACACTCCAAATGCCAGCATGCCCAACACCATTTGAAGCACATCAGTTCTAGGACTCGATTCAAGGTAGATACCTAGAGCATAAGCCCAGATGATAGAAATCACTGAGTTTACAAATTTAATATTTACTACCAGGAGCTTCAATGGGAAAGCCATGAAGTAATCATCAACGGCTAAGGCCTGGACCATTGTTGTCATTAATAACCAAGTTATATTGTGAAAGTGTCGCAAAATCTTAGTGTTTGTTGGAAGTAATCAAATTCAAGATAGAAGTTTCAAATTAAGGGGGATGTTAGAAGGGTAATTTGAATCATTGTAATTGTAAGCAAGCAATAAACAAGAGTTCTAAATAGCATTAGCCAATTTTTCTTGTATTATTTCCCAGTGTTGCATTATCTCGTTATGTACATCTCCCCTTAATAGAACTTTTTGCTATTTTCCCTATAGAAAATAAATAATAATTGCAGACAAATGAACATCATCAACTTGCCATTTCCTCTTACAAACCCGTACCCGGATAACTGAGTGAATGTTTAAATGCATTTACCACACTACGAATGAATGGGTATGTGATATCTAATAAAACAATTGCGGACAACAAGTTACCACCCCAAACACCAGCATGCCCCAACACCATTTGAAGCACATCAGTTCTAGGACTTGATTCAAGGTAGATACCTAGAGCAAAAGCCCAGATAGTAGCAATCACTGAGAAGAAAAATCCAAGACAACCAACAAGGAGCTTCACTGGCAAAGACAGGTAGTAATCTCTTATGTTAAAGGCCGATAAGTGAGCGGAGAGAGCAGCTCCTAGACTTAATAGGGACGCAAACAACGCAAGTGAAAGGAAGAACAAGTATTGAATGAAGTATTTTCTGTGGAGAAATATAGGATAACCTTTGTTTTGGTCAAGACCACCTGGTACGGTGAAGGCTGCTTGGAAGTTGATGGCAGCAATCAGGGTGGAGATAAGCGTTGACATATTGGACATGCATTTAACCCATTCATCTGCGCTCTTTTGAAGACTTTCATGTGTAACACTGAATAGTTCTTCAGCTGTATGGCCAGTGAAGTTTCTAAGATAAAGTAGGTGCCGGGGGAAGAGCCGTTCAACTTGCTGCATGTTTACATACATCAAGGTTAAAGATATGCGCGCCGTATAAAATTAATTTAACACTATAACTAAAAGCCTTTTTTGTTGTTCACTGAAGGTTAACGGATTTCAGTTGTTTGCGTAGGCTGTGAACAATAAGACTTGAAATGTTAACATGGTGAAATTACCTTGAACCAAAGCACCTCCCATTGCATTCGTTGAAAGTCTCCCTGGATATACAGTGGTTTTTTACCCAACTTGGCTGCAAGATGCAAAGGTGTGTTCCCGTCCTTGTCAACCATGGCAACCATTTTAGCAATAGGGAAGTTTTTGGATTTCAATAAGAAGTGGAACACTTGTTCGCTTCGATGTTCAACCACTAAATGCATTATGTTCTTTTTATCCTCATCAATTGACTCCATCATCTCAGGAAATTCTTGACTAATCTTCTCAACAACCTCAATAATCCCGTGCTTACTAGCAAGAAAAAGGCACTCTTTGATGACGATTTCATCTGGCATCTCACTTGACTTGTGCGATGTTATCAATTGTTTTGCCAACTCTAGTACACAAGCATGCTTACGCTTTGCATCGTCAATTGTTTTTATCCATGGGCACCCTGCAATATATAAGGTTGCATATATTCTGAGGTGCAATTTTGATAGGCTTTCTCATGATAATTGTTTCAAAATTCAAAATTCAAAATTAAAATACTTGTGGTCAGTCTTTTGATAGGATCATACTCACATCTAATGAGCCGTTCGATTCCTGCAAGAAAAGAATAAAAATGTAATAAGTTCCTGGAAAGAGAGAATACTTCCGTCATTGTCATTGTGACGGAGGGTTCATATATATAAATAAATACAATGAAATTAAAAAAGATAAACAATCGGAAAATCAACATTTAATTGAGATGATGTCACAGTACGTACGTGATATCTCTGTCTTTCTGGTAGGATAATTATGATAGGAAGGAAGACCTGCTTAAAAGAAAAGTTACAAGATCATTACACAGTAATGCAAACTTATGAAACACCCAACCCACCAACAATTAACGATTTATTTTATTAGAATATGAATCTAAAAATACGTATTATATGGATAGGAAAATGAAAAATTGACTTACACATGTAAATGAAAATTGCTAATATGTCCACCGGAATGAATGGAGAAGATGCACCAATATGTTGATATGTGTAAACTGTTCCACTCCTATACGAGGCCGGTGATTGAGCAATGTGATGAAGAGCTGTAATTCCTTGTTTGTCATGAGCCCTAGCGAGCGAAGGGTGCCATTCATTTATCTCTATTGCGAAACCTGATTTTTACAATTTTAGAAATAGGCAGCCATTAATTCTTTCACTGTATTTTTATTTTTACAGTTTTAGAAATCAAGTTAAAACTGTAAATGTATACCATTGGATTAAAGCATGGTCTCTCACGCAGGGGTGGTTCAAGTTGTTTAGAAAATGATTTTGGGTTTAGTTTTTCAGCTTTAGTTTTTGAGATTTATTGTTCGGGCAAATGTAGTAATGTATTTCTGTTTAGTTTGTAAATATTTTTTGATAAGAAATAAAGGTCTAGCATCCCATATATAGCTGCCCCGCCCCCCAAAGGTTTAATTAAAAAAAATTATTTGTTATAAATAAATAAATAAATAACTATGAATGCACTTGGCCTTATGGCAGCACTTATGTATCCGTATGCAGCAGAAAGGGTTTTAAAAATCATCAGCACACTGTTCATAAACTAGTGTAAACTGTAGAAATTTTTTTGGGGGAAAAAAAACTAAATAAAATAAATTGAATTCTTGACATGTATCATTGTTTTTTAAAGGAAAATGAAAGATATATACCATAGAATTCACCAGCCACAGCTGCATGGAGAATGGTAGAAAAATCACTTCTTATTAGCACATTTTCGTCACGGATTTTCTTGCGAAGAAAGCGTAGAATCTCCTTCTTCCCATAAGTTGCAGCCCAATACAAGGGTGTCTCTCCAAGAGAATTGCGTATATAAACTAAGTTCCCCTCCTTTTCCACCAGTTGTTTAACAATCTCCATTGAACTATTCATAACAGCTTCATGGAGTGGTGTATTACCTTTATGATTTTGTGCCAAGAGATGACAATTTATTGTTAATGGAAAGTGCTGGAAAAGTTTACGAACGACGCAAGTGTGTTGACTGAGAATAAGTAGGTGAAGAATTGTGTCGCCAGATGCATTGACTGCAAAAGGTTTTTCATGTGCTGTATAAAACTGATGGACAATGTCCCAATCACCTGTAAGCGATGCTCGATGTGCAACTTTGTTTATTGACATATCTGATGATGATTGGAGTAGTTGCAGTCGACATGATCATTGGATAGAATGTGTGAATAAATAATATAGTGGTAGAAAAACCAAGGTGCTATTCATGTAAATTTTATTCCTTGCTTCAGTTTAATTAGATATGAGAAAGCATTGGATTCAAAGGCCAAAGCATTCAAAAGCAGGTTTCATCCATTGGAAACATATTCTTATGCCTATTTATAACACTTTTTTTTTTTCCTTTTTACTAGGTTGACGTTAATATTAATGTTTTTCCGAATAAAATATTCGTATGCCTATTCAAAAGCAGGTTTCATCCATTGGATTAAGGTTAATGTTTTCCGGAAAAAAAAAAGGAATCGAAAAAATCAAACCTGAGAGATGAGGATTCAGTGGCTTGAGATTCAAGAGATGCCAATGAAGAAAACCTTAGGGTGTGTTTGGTTGCATGAAATCTTATGCCATGGGAATCCATGAGGGGAACACTATATTTTAGGCTATGGTGGGAATGGAAGCCCCATGAACATGGGAATCCCACTCCTTGGCCCCCAAGGCATGTGATTCTCATGTTCATGAGACTTTCATTCCCACCATTGATCACAAAATCAAATGGTGAATGTGGAGTGATATATCAATTTAGCCTAAAATGTAGTGGTCCCCTCATGGATTCTCATGGCATAGGATTCCATGCAACCAAACACACCCTTACAGTCCACGCTTAATAAAGTTATATTGCGACCTATTATAAGCAATGAGAAACAAACAATTAATATAAAATAAAATAAAAAAAAGGTTCACACTTAAAAAAAAAAAAAAAACTATATTGTGACTTTTTATAAGCAATATGGGGAATAATAAACAATCAATCAATAGAAAAATTAGGTCACTTTGAAAAAATTCATGTTGCAAGGCTTTGATCATTCTTATCGATCTAGTTTGCTTAGGTGAAAATTTCTGAGTAACGTCCAATTCAGAATCGACTAATCAACTCTCAGTCGGGATTCAAGTCCTAGCAGAAGGATTTGAAACATTTAGGTTCGTTTATGTGATCGACGAGACCCAAACCGAATTGTAATATATGAATATAACTTCTTTTTTAATAATGGTTTGCCGTGGCCAAAAAGAAAAGAAGCACAATTTTATGTTTAATATAAAGAAAAAGAAAAAGGAAAAAAAAAGAAAATGAATTTTTTTTATTTTTTTTTGAAATCATCACAGCATTCATAGATGCCAACGCTTTTATGCTTTAAATTATGGCGTGTCTTAAGCTCTGTTGAAAGACTTTGATGTGGGCATCAAATAATAGGGCTTATGGGTAAAATAATTGTTACCCATCATTTCATGTCACCTTTAATTTCAAAAGTTTATCATTTCTGTCTTCAACCAAATTTTTGTTTTTGGCATCTTGAGATAAATCAATTGGTGATCAGTGATTTGTAATAAAATCTAGCAAGTATATTTTCCCATTTTCTAAATATCATGTCCTTTGATGCGTTCAAATCCATTCTTGCTGAACTTGAGCCTGTAAAACGAACAACGGTGAGCTAGGGACCATTGTTGTGGTGGCCGAAAGCACTCCGATGTTCAAATCAGGTAATGATGCAAGGAAGAATGAAGACTAGATATAATGAGCTTGCAATATGTATGTGTATCCTTCTCCTTCATTTTCCACATCTTATGTAGCAAGTCTTCACTCCTCAACTGTTCCTGCTTTCGAGGGCGTGATGAAGGGAGGAGATCTTGCGCAGGATCTTACATGTGCATGACTGATTCTCTTTAGCACTTGATTTTGTTTGGGACTCAATATTTGATTGTGTTGAGAGTTGATTCATGGGAGCGAGTTTCGGGCCTGTGATAGCTTAGTGATTTGTATTCAGGCCTTACTGTCCTGGGCCAATCTCCAAGATTCGTGCCGTGCGGGATAGTTTGATTTACGGGCTGAACAATGACTCTAGCGGAAGTTCATGTACCTAGGGCCTTAATTAATGCCTTGTGTTGATAAGTTCATGCATGCTTTGACTATGAACCTTGGAAAACTATTTTTTGGATTCATGTACCTAGGGGCTATGTACTTTGGGAGTACGATACATTGCATTTCCTATGACTTTAGATTATCTAGAGTCTTCATTCATGTACATTTGCTCTATATATAGGCTCTCATGTTATTCATTCGAGGATAAAACAAGTAATACAAAGACTACCCACACTAGAGGTAGCTTTCTTTCTTCATCTTATTCACAAGTTAATCATCATTTTCATTGTTTTCATCTCATCTTTCTCTACACAAAACAACCCACCACTCAACAAGTTAAGTCCATCCTCAAATCTCAATTCCAACAGGTTGACTAGTAGTACTCATGATTATCAGAATGTTATTGAAAAAAATAAATTTTGGAGAACGTTGTGATTTTAGAATGCTGGAAGAGCCACATCTATTTCTTCCTTATGATGGTATCCATGATGAGGTTCCAAACTTGCGGTTCATTCACATACAAGAAATTGACCAAGTATTCTAATATACGTAAGCACAGAGTCTCTAAGTGGGCTTGGTTCCTTCACAACCTTCAATACCAGCACAAACTGAATGTATAGGCACTACACCAAAACAATGTTTTTGTAACTGTTTTGAAGTGTAGCTGAAAATATTAGAATCACCTATCAAATGATACTATTCTTGGTGATCCTAAATTTAGAATCATGTTGAAAGTGATACTATTTAAAATTAGTATCATTTGGCTAATGATACTATTTTTTATTAAATGATTCAACTTTACAAATTTGCATCTCAACAAAGATGATACCAATTGTAAAAGAGAATCACATACTTAAAATTAGTATCATTTGGCTAATGATACTAATTTTTACTAAATGATTCAACCTTTTTTTTTTTTTTTTGTATAAATATATTGTCATTATTACATAGGTTTTAGGGGGTTGTCTACAAAAAGATACATACCCTCGTATTTCTAACATAGCTTTTAGACTGATGTATTTGTATCCACCAACCTAAATCTTGATAGAATTCAATGGAGGAAATGAAACGGTGCATTTAAAAATGCATTCTGGCAAATTCCCACTGAGTGAATTTATTGACACATCAAGATTATGTAGCTTTGGCAAGTTGCAAATGCCTTCAGGTAATCGGCCATATAGTCCACATTGACTAATGTCTATTTTTGCCAAAGAAGACAAATTTGCCAAAAAATGAGGCACCTCAGAAGACAGATTGTTACTTCTATCAACTTACTGACTACTGAAATGCTATATACTGGCAATAACAAGAATTTGATAGAAGACAGATTGTTACTTCTATCAACTTACTGAAAATATTAGAATCAACTTAGTCATTACAATAACAAGACCAACATCAACAAAATTTATAGGTTCTTTCAACGTAACTGCTCATATGAAAACAATAAGATAGTCATTGCAATAACAAAATCAAAAGTGCAATCAGGTGTGGTCACCAACATCCAGACAATTCAAAGCTGTTCATGCAGTGTTAGTGAAATGCTCTGACAGACTCATATTGATCATTCTCCATTGCATACTCTGAACTCCTAGGTCCTTGTGCATTATTCCCTGCAAATAAAGTAAAATAAAGCTCAATCAAAATGCTAAATATGAAATAGAGTGCACAAATGCAGACTAGACTAAGATCATCCTTCTTGAAATCATAAAGTTTTGACAACAATATCAGAAAATAAAGTGAGGTTTTAACCTTCAACTAAATAGTAAATTATACGGATCCCAACATCTCCAACTAGAGACCCGAACCATAAAAAGTGTAACACATTCAGGAGAGCAATTCCATAATTCAATATTATTGCCAATATAACTGTTTTTCCCATATCAGTAATATTTGATAGAATAAAAAGACATGTATAGAATGGAACGTGACAATGGCATAGGCAAAATTTGAGTGAGAAACGCACTTGAAGAACCAGTCATGAATGCAACTAATGTGTATGGTACGTACATGAGTATGCTTGTAATGCTAGCATCGAAAGCATGCAGTAAGAAAGCATATTTTCTGCACAAACAAATTCTTAGAAAACATCGATAGAAAGCGCAGACATTAGACTGTATGCATCAGTTAGCTAAATGAGTTCATTCAATAACTTCCAATAACTTAATGCTAACATGTACAGACTACACAGGAAACATCACCAGAAAGTGCATGCTTTTGACTGTATCATTTTAGACAAATCTAGCTAAAGAACTGCTGAGCACCATAGATAACATCGATGTACGTTAATTAAAGCACTGCAGTCACACCTTTTCAATACGAAAAACATTATTCTATCAGCCGAACAATCTCATTCTGTTTATATGCTTGGGAGCTAGAACTTGTTCTATTTGAACATCCATTCAGCTCCTTTAAATGGTATCCTGACAAGTTATGATGTTGCATGCATAAACTACAATACATAAAAAATTTAGAATATGCCATACCTAGAAGTTGTTCTATTCGAAAATCCATTCAGCTCCTTTAAATGGAAACATATATCAAGAGAATTAAACACGTTCCTGCAAAAAAATTAAGACGAAGGCATCAAAATAATGCACTTATACACTGATATAACAGAGTACAGAATTCCATACAGATCACAGAGTATTTTCTCATAATTGCATTGTCTGGAAGCAAAATATAACAGAGTACAGAATTCCATGCATTGTCTGGAAGCAAAATATAACAGAGTATTAAAATATAATTTGATTAATCAGGACTGGCACTACTATCTTTTTTTATGGGTACTAAAAACGTGTTACTAAAGTGGTTACTTCTATATTGTTTAGAGATTCATGTACTGCAGTATAAAAAGACAGGTAAATTTGATTAATCAGGAGTGTTACTCTGACTACTGTCACTACTATCTTTTTTAAGGGTACTAAAAACGTTTTACTAAAGTGGTTACTTAAATATTGTTTTAGAGATTCATGTATTGCTGTATAAAAAGACAGGGTGAATGGCTGGTAACCAAGTACATTGATAGAAACTGACCTTTTCTTGATTTGTATTGCAGGTTGGAGAAGATGTTGGCTCTAGATTCTTTGACACAAGTGGAACAAGTTGCTGCAACTGATCTGAAAGAATCAAGAATGAAGGAATGCACTTCACAATCTTAGCAGGAATCTCTACTGTGTTGTATGAAGAAAAGATAAAGGATAGATCCACACATGAAGTGAATTTTGTATAGAATGAATTGTATCAATTACAAGGAATACAGAAATTGAGAGATAGGAAACAAATTGTATTAGCAGACTTCGAGAGTGCTATTCTCCTTTAGAGCTATTCGAGAGGCTCTACTCTCCTATGAGCTAAAGCTCAATTGTACATTTTACAATTCTCAATGATTAATGTCCTATTCTCTATTCCACCTCTATTTATAGTATTTGATTCAGCATCTCAGCATCTTTTATTTCAGCATCTCCGCATCTTTTATTTTAGCAATTCTGTTTCAGCATTCACATTAGTAACTCAGCATTCACATTCAGCATTAGCACTCAGCAGCATTCCATCCACATTCAGCATTAGCAACAGCATTCACATTCAGCAGCATTCCATCCACATTCAGCATTAGCAACAGATTAGCAACAGCATTCACATTCAGCAGCATTCCCTTAGTCCCCTGTTACTTGCTTCTTCCTTCTAGTATACGTTAAACGAATAGGGGGCCCATCATACATTTACCCTCAAGTCTAATGGTGCGATTCACTATTTTAAAAAAAATTTAATGCACAAGGCTCTATTCAATATAGTAAGGGTGGTATGAGAGTATTTGTAGAGTTTCCGCCATTATTAAGATAAACAACGATTCATTTGGTTTATTTACCACAATTAGGACAGTTTATATACAATGATGAGATCCAGAAACCTGGATTAGTCTTTCTTAAACAATTCTTCTGATTTGTAAACTGTTGGTGATCCAAATACAATAATTGTAGTAGTCTATGGTGTCTGTCAGCTAATACTTCATTAGAAAGAAGCTTCCATCTTGATCTCAACTGTGTGTTAGCAATCTATTTGTTACATGCAAAATACACAAACCTTTATTTAGAACCTCAATTATCCATACAGACAGCAATCGCTTTCATTTGGCATACATTATTACTAACAGTGAACCTTTCTTTCTTTCTTCTTTCCAGGGATGCTAGTGGAGGGGTGATTTGCATTTCCCTTCCTAGTAAATAAAAGGAGGGGAAGGGAAAGCCCATTTGTGTTGAAGGGACCCAAAATCAAAGATGGAAAAACTTTTGCAGTCTAGACTTACCCCCAGGCCCTTTTGAACACTGCAAAAGAGTGCTTGGCATCTATGTAGCACACAATACAAGGAGATCTCTTTTACCATGTCATTTAGAGAGAAATAAATTGTCTAATGTAACAAACTATTCACTAATCACGACATGTTATTTGTCCATAGTTTATCAAAAATGCATGATCATAGTCTTGCTTGATGTTATGTGGTGATTTCAGTGTGTGAAGAAGAAGAAGCTACAACTTTTAGGACATGACATGAATGTGTTTAGTTTTAATAAACAAGGGACTACAAAACAACTTATAAACAACTCACCGATGTTTACAATGGGTTGTTATCTTTGACTGGTTGTAACCTCCTTTAGCTTCTTGTGCCCAATCCTGCATACAGAACCATGTCCTGTTATAAGTTATACCGAACTTGAAAGCTCTATCTCCTAACTGATTCATGTCTTCCATTATTACCAACTTCAACCCACTAATGGTACACAACTATATAGAATTTTCACAGCCACAACAAATACATTAAGAAGATACAAAGGTATTTGAATATCATAAAAAATAAATAAAACAAAACACTCACCTTGGCATGAAATGACTCAGTTTCCTTGACAAAATATTCAACAAATGATCCAATACCACTAGTCATAATTCTAATAGTAACACTTCCAACATAAAAAACAAATACAAATGATCAAAAACCATGACTTCAATTGCAAGAGGAATAAACATAAGGTCTGATTTCTTCAATATCAGTTTGGATGAGCTTAAGCTTAGTGAGTGTCGGTCTGCCTAGAGTCTTGACACCCACTTGGGGATTCCCTAATTTTATTACTATAACATTTAAATTACATTGTGACGTAGTAATCCAGATGAACTTATTATGTTCTTTCTTGGACATGCTGCTACTACTCATCTGCCGTTTCCGTGTCCTTTGGTATTTGTTCTCTCTTCTTGGACAGACTGTTCACAAACACCTCTTTTCCTGTTCTTTTCACCAGCAACATCGTTAATTATTCTTCAACTGATACAAATGTATAGAAAAAAAACATAAAGTTATTTGGTTTTGAAGTTTAATAATGTGAGATGTGGATTGATTTGAGCGTTGAAAGTAGGCTCACAAATATAAGAACGAGACATGCCTCTCATTTGCAAGATTAAGCCGAATGCTTAGAAGCCCGTAGATGGGTGGGTGATTAGGTTAAGAAAATATCGGTATGTAGGCTAGCGAAATTTTGTGAATAGACCAGCCTAGACTTTGTGATTATTGAACGGATACATTGTGAAAACATACTAAGACTTTGTGATTATTGAACGGATACATTTGTGAAACATACTAAGTGCAGTGGTTTTACACCATTCAGAACCATCAACCATCACATGGAAGTCAATTATAAAAACATAAAAATAAAGATTACCAGTAATAAACTAACAAACAAGCAAGTTCTTATATATATTAATTCTATCTATCTCTTTCACACTCATACACACTATATTCTACCTTTCCCATTCGAAACCAACTAAGCCCATCAAACAAACAATAAGTACTCACTCACTTGCTCTGTCTTGTTGTTTCAACATATTCAAGGATTCTATTTCTGTGAAAAAACCACCAAGTGAACCTCCATCTCTTCTCCCACCACAGGTTCATCTCTCTCTCTCTCTCTTTCAATCTCCATCTCTCACTATCTCTCTCTCTCCAAATAATTCAACACATAACATGACACATTTTTGTTGCTTAGTTCTTGGACTAGGAATATTCCACATCTATTGTACTATTCTATTGCCTTTTCTCCATTTCTTACCGTCAAACTTCTTGTGCAACAATAAACAACAATAAACAGTTAGGAGAACTAGGCCTCATTACAAGAAAAAAAAAAAAAAAAAGAACTTATCTCTATAGTTAGGAGAACTAGGCCTCACTACACTACCCTGATAACCTTTAGCAACAATAAACAGTTGCACTGCACTATCACTACCGAACATTGATTTTTCTGGATAAACTGGTTCTTTATATATACAATTCTAAAAGTACTCCATATAAACAAGATTACTCCACGTCCCAAACCTGTATATAATCTGCAAATCTGTCTGCTTCATTTCTGCTTCTGCAGCAGCAGCAGTAATGAAGGTTCCACGTATATAGCGTGTGCACGAGTGCATCTAAGTTGTCCTGTCATGTAGCATAACATAGCTGGTCCTCCCTCTCACTCACTGCACGTGCATTCTCTCTTCTCTTCTCTTCTCTTCTACCCTTCACAACCTATTTAATTTAATTCGTTTATTATTTCTACTTGTCTAATACAAGAACATGAGATTTGATTGGTCTACTCTAACTCTAATTCATACTAACATCTTTGTTTTGTTCAAGGTAACTATGTACTATAAGACACATTAGAAGAAAATATATATATATATTCACTCACTCACTCACTTACTCACTCAGTGTTGTTTACTCATATTATTATATAATAAAATTCATCTACTCCTTTTGTGGCAGAGGTTAAATAAGAGGGCTTTTGTTTCCATCCGCATCTTTTACAGAGCCATGGAGATGATTATCACAGAATAGTACATTTGGAGTTGGGCCTCATCAGATCATCCACTACATGAGTGCAGTAGTGGGTAATCAATGTGTTTTGTCATTAAATTTCATCTAATCATTACCCCATTCCTAGATATTTGTAAACTTTACCAATCAATATTATTTCAAGCATTTCCTTATCAAATTTATTTTTGTGATTTACCAGATTTAAGTATAGCTTAAATCTAAAAACAAACATCTAATCTAAACAAAATTATAAGAGTAGACTAAGATCAATCAAAACCAAACACACACAAGTATTCTAGGATTGTTTTCTGAATTTCATTTTCTTTGTAAACCTCATCTATTCTCAAAGACTTCATCAAACTATACAACAATGAGATCAAAAGAGTAGTAGGAGGAAGTAGAAACACTTCATTTCACTTCAAATGTAAGAAAACACAGAACATTAGCATCCAATATCATCAAAATGGGGGAAAACAGAGCATTTGAAATGAACTTTCAAATTAACCATGGATATTAACGTTCATTTCAAATTCAGAGCGTAAATATAGTATAAATTTGGGATGGTATTTATAGAAGTTCATAACCAACAGAAATGCATATAAGACAACTCACCTTCAACTTCTAGCAAGAGCTAGGGTTTCCACAAATAAGAGAGAACGATTGGAGAAGATAAAGTGCCATCGATTTATGAGCTCGCTTGTTTCTGAGATCGATTAGAGAGATGGAGAAGATTATAGAGCCATCGATTGTACAAATGTGAGGAAGAATAGAGATTAGAAATCACCATGTTAACCCTAAATTGTTTCTGAGATCGATTAGAGAGCCATCGATTGCTTAAATGTGAAGTTGATTGCAGACGAGTGACTCAATCTGCAACAAATGCGAAGTTGATTGGAAAAATGATGAAACGAGACGAACCCAACTTCATGAAACCAGAGAGAGATGGATTACAATTCTAGATCGAGTAAATGAACTTGGAAGAGATACAGAAATGGCGAAAGACAGAACAAGAGAGAGATGGCTTACAATTCTTTCTGCGAAGCTGATCATCGAGCACAATTTACTTGAAATCTTGAAAGGGTGATTCGAAACCCTAAAATCGCCTTCGTTGAAGAAATTTGGATTCGGTTCTGAGAGATTTTGAACTTCAACTGATAATGGAGTTATTTGGTCATGAGACGCGCAAGTGAAAACTAATAATGGAGTGATAGGTAGCTTTTTCAAATCGATTCCACTCGAGTATCAGTAACACTTTGTTTTTCTCCCAATCAGTAACACTTTACACTTTGTTTTACACGTGAATGTCACATGGCAATTTAATAATGTCACAATTTTGAATAGTAACAGAAAATACATGATACAATATAATACAATGAGTATCACTAAAAATATGATACTAATTATTGTTACAGATTGCCAATAATGGTGTAGTGAGGGAATGGTTCGAAAGTAGTAGTCTGAGCTATGAACTACTCCAAGCGTTTTGGATCTAAATTGTAAGTAGTAGATGCCTAGACCATAAGTCCAGGTAGTAGAAATCACTGAGATTAAAAATGTAATACCACCAATAAGGAGCTTCAACGGCAAAAACATGAAGTAATCTAGCTTCTAGGTTAAAGGCTGATAAGTGAGCAGAGAGAACAGCTCCTAGACTTATTAAGGATGTGAACAATGCAACTGATAGGAACAAGTATGGTATGAAGTATTTTCTGTGGAGAAATGTAGGATAGCTGTGTTTTGGTCAAGACCATCGGGTACAAATGAACATCATCAACTTGCCACTTCCTCTTATAAACCTGGACCATGACAAATGAGTGAATGTTTAAGTGCATATACCACACTATGATTGAATGGGTATGAGATATTAATAAACATGAGTGCAGACAATAAGTTCACACTCCAAATGCCAGCATGCCCAACACCATTTGAAGCACATCAGTTCTAGGGCTCGATTCAAGGTAGATGCCTAGAGCATAAGCCCAGATGATAGAAATCACTGAGTTTACAAATGTAATATTTACTATAAGGAGCTTCAATGGGAAAGCCATGAAGTAATCATCAACGGCTAAGGCCTGGACCATTGTTGTCATTAATAACCAAGTTATATTGTGAAAGTGTCGCAAAATCTTAGTGTTTGTTGGAAGTAATCAAATTCAAGATAGAAGTTTCAAATTAAGGACGATGTTAGAAGGGTAATTTCAATCATTGTAATTGTAAGCAAGCAAGAAACAAGAGTTCTAAATAGCATTAGCCAATTTTTCTTGTATTATTTCCCAGTGTTTCATTATCTCGTTATGTACATCTCCCCTTAATAGAACTTTTGCTATTTTCCCTATAGAAAATAAATAATAATTGCCGACAAATGTACATCATCAACTTACCATTTCCTCTTACAAACCCGTGCCCGGATAACTAAGTGAATGTTTAAGTGCATATACCACACTACGAATGAATGGGTATGTGATATCTAATAAAACAATTGCGGACAATAAGTTAGCACCCCAAACACCAGCATGCCCCAACGCCATTTGAAGCACATCAGTTCTAGGACTTGTTTCAAGGTAGATGCCTAGAGCATAAGCCCAGATAGTAGCAATCACTGAGAAGAAAAATCCAAGACAACCAACAAGGAGCTTCACTGGCAAAGACAAGTAATAATCTCTTATGTTAAAGGCCGACAAGTGAGCGGAGAGAGCAGCTCCTAGACTTATAAGGGATGCGAACATCGCAATTGAAAGGAAGAACAAGTATGGAATGAAGTATTTTCTGTGGAGAAATATAGGATAACCTGTGTTTTGGTCAAGGCCACCAGGTACGGTAAAGGCTGCTTGGAAGTTGATGGCAGCAATCAGGGTGGAGATAAGCGTTGACATATTGGACATGCACTTAACCCATTCATCTGCGCTCTTTTGAAGATTTTCATGAGTAATACTAAATAGTTCTTCAGCTGTATGGCCACTGAAGTTTCTTAGATGAAGTAGGTGGCGGGGGAAGAGCCGTTCAAATTGCTGCATGTTTACATACATCAAGGTTAAAGATATGTGCGCCGTATAAAATTAATTAAAGATATGTGCGCCATATAAAATTAATTTAACACTATAACTAAAAAGCCTTTTTTGTTGTTCACTGAAGGTTAACCAATTGCAGTTGTTTGCGTAGGATGTTAACAATAAGACTTGAAATGTTAAAATGGTGACATTACCTTGAACCAAAGCACCTCCCATTGCATTTGTTGAAAGGCTCCCTGAATATACAGTGGTTTTTTACCCAACTTAGCTGCAAGATGCAAAGGTGTGTTCCCGTCCTTGTCAACCATGGCAACCATTTTAGCAATAGGGAAGTTTTTGGATTTCAATAAGAAGTGGAAAACTTGTTCGCTTCGATGTTCAACCACTAAATGCATTATGTTCTTGTTATCCTCATCAACTGACTCCATCGTCTCAGGAAATTCTTGACTAATCTTCTCAACAACCTCAATAATCCCGTGCTTACTAGCCAGAAAAAGGCACTCTTTGATGAGAATTTCATCTGGCATCCCACTTGACTTGTGCGATGTTATCAATTGTTTGTCAACTCTAGTATACAAGCATGCTTACGCTTTGCATCGTCAATTATTTTTATCCATGGGCACCCTGCAGTGTATAAGGTACAATTTTCTAAACCTTTGGTTATTCAGTTTCATATATTCTGAGGTGCAATTTAGATAGGCTTTCTCATGCTAATTGCTTCAAATTTCAAAATTAAAATACTTGTGGTCAGTCTTTTGATAGGATCATACTCACATCTAATGAGCCGTTCGATTCCTGCAAGAAAGAATAAAAATGTAATAAGTTCCCGGAAAGAGAGAATACTTCCATCGTTGTCATTGTCACGGAGGGTTCATATAAGTATATACAATGAAATTACAAAAGATAAACAATCGGAAAATCAACATTTGAGATGATGTCACAGTACCTGATATCTCTATCTTTCTGGTAGGATAATTATCATAGGAAGGAAGACCTGCTTAAAAGAAAAGTAACAAGATCATTACACAGTAATGCAAACTTATGAAACACCCAACCCACCAACAATTAACAATTTATTTTATTAGAATATGAATCTAAAAATACGTCTTATATGGATAGAAAAATGAAAAATTGACTTACACATGTAAATGAAAAGTGCGAATATGTCCACCGGAATGAATGGAGAAGATCCACCAATATGTTGATATGTGTAAACTGTTCCACTCCTAAATGAGGCCGGTGATTGAGCTATGATATGAAGAGCTGTAATCCCCCGTTGGTCACGAGCCCAATCGAGTGAAGGGCACAATTTACTTATCTTTATTGCCAGACCTGAATTTTACAATTTTAGAAATCAACAACTATTATTAATTTCTCAATATTATAAAACCAAATTGTTTCTTATTAATAATGGAATATAAGTAGTATCTGCTGCCCAAGCAGTGACAATAAATCACAGAATTCTTGACATTTTGTTTTGCAAGGGAAAATGAAACATACCATAGAATTTAGCAGCCACAGCTGCATGAAGAATGGTGGAAAAATCACTTGTTCTTATGAGAACATTTTCATCGCTGTTTTTCTCGAGAAGAAAGCATAGTATCTCCATCTTCCCATAAGTCGCAGCCCAAAACAAGGGCGTTTCTCCGTGAGAATTGTGTACAGAAACTAAGCTCTCCTCCTTTTCCACCAGGGATGCAACAATCTCCATTGAACCGATCCTGACAGCTTCATGGAGTGCAATGTTTCCATTGTGATTTTGTGCTAGGAGATGACGATTTTCGATTAATTGAAGAAGTCTAAGAACGATACTAGTGTGCCCATTTAGAATAAGTAGGTGAAGAATTGTGTCTCCAGATTCATTGACTGCTGAAGGTTGTTGTGATGTATAGAAATCATGAACAACCTCCCAATCTCCTGTAAATGATGCTCTATGTGCATCTCGGTTCACTGACATATCTTATGATTATCGTTGTTGTCGTAGTAGACATGATTATAGGATAGAATGTTTGAATAAATAATATATTTGTAGAAAAACTAAGTAGCTATTCATATAAATAATAAAAGACAAAAATGAAAAAGTAAGAACTGAGAGATGGCGATATAAAGAAAAGGTAAGAACTAAGTAGCTATTCATATAAATATTTGCTGCCTTTGAGAGATGCCAACGAAGAAAGCAAATTAAAGTTATATGTGAGGATTTTTATTAGGGTTAGTGGGCATGGGACGAGATGGGATGGAATGGACCCATCCCTATCACATCATATATATTCATTTGGAATTAGGATGGGATAAACTTCGTCTTAACCTTATCCCATCTCAAACGGGTTCGGGACAAGACATGATTATCATGCTCAATCTGTTGATAAATTATTTTTACAATTTATAATATAATAAACACAATTTCTAACATATTACAACATAAAACATAATAACATATTTCAATAAAACATAATAAACACAGCCTAACAAATATGATACACAACCTGTAACAAAATAATACACAACCTGTAACATTATGAATATTGGCATCCAAACAATTGCAATTCTAAATAAATACAAAAATAAATATTAAAATTATTAATAATAAATATTACAAAATCAGTACGAGACGGGACGGAATTGACGGGATTGAAAATTTTCATCCCATCCCATTCTAGATTGAGACGGGATGAAATCGGAATGAGATTAATCAATCCCAATAAGACCCAAAAAAATTGGGACGGGATCAGGATCATGAGATGAGATGCCCATCCCTACTTTTTATTACTAATGAAGAATAAACAATCAGTATGTGAAAAACTAAAAAAGTTCACATTTAAAAAAAGTTACATTTGTGACTTTTTATAGCAATGAGGAATAATAAACAATCAGTCGTAGATGTTATAAACTCTTTCAACAGTCTAAATCCACTGTTATAAGAAATCAATGAATAAAAATGATCTTCATCACCCTCACATCGTTCCAACGCAAAGAAGATTTTGCCATTATTATAGATTGGGCAAAGGGAATCAAGTTAGCATGCTATGAAGGAAGCAATAAAAAGATTGGGCAGAGAGATGATCAAGGAAAAACTCATCGAAATAAAAGCTCTGTGATAGGTTAAAACACTATTGAAGATGAATGAAAAGTTACCATAACTCCGCCACCTAAGAAAGACGTTACTCGAAGATTATTTAGAAGCAAGAGGGCAAATCCTAATTCAGGTAATTGATGACGATGATACATATATAAATAGTCGTCTATAGGAATCTTGTATTGATGCTAATTTAGAGCTAACATGCAATGAAAATGTTAGAAAGATTATGAGAATGTCAACGAAGTTAGCAGTGCAGATAAGGAAGCCATAGATTCGACAAGGAAGACTTGAAGAAAGAATTCACAAACCTAAAAGCTCTACTGATTAAGGAAGCTACTATGGCGAGTCAAAATTTTCATTACATTTGAAACAAAAAAGGTACAAGTGTACAAAGTTTATCCCTCATCAGGAGGGGGTATAAAGACAGAAGAGCTAAGCTTAACAGAGGAGGGAGCAGGAGCCGCATCCGTACTCATCTCATTTGAGCATCATGATTCGGATCGCCCTCGTCGTCTGATGACGCGGAAATCACTGGTAAGTTTACATATGACATCTTATAGTGAACGAGGTCCCATTATTGATGTTTCTCCTTCATAAGCACCAGCAGCTCCAATCTACCATGTACAATCCAGCGAATTCACACTAGCCTTATTCCTGGATAACTCTTCCTCGTGCGCTTTAACTTTAGCAAGTTCACGCTTCAATAGCTCAAGCTTGCCAGTCAATTGCATCGACATGAGACTGTTTCGTAAACAGACCGTTTTTTACAGCACCGTGCTCATGTTGTTCCAGTTAAAGCTAGTCATTGACCTTCCTCGCCACCCGAGCGTTGAATTCCACATTAGACTCCAACTATTGTTTCTAAACAACAATATCAGCCTCCTTCAAGCATTTCTTCAGTGAGAGATCGCAGGTCAGAACGCGCCTCAGCCCGCGCTTCCTGTGCAACCTCCATATCACGGCAGGTCAGATCCAACTCCCGTTTGAATCTGTCCCTCGCAGACACTGCCTCTGCTAAGTCATACTCAAGGGCTTTCAGACGAACCCTCTGAGCTTTAGCAATAACAACCAATTGTTTCAGCCTCTTCTCTCAGTCTACTTCCTCAGTAGCGTCAATTTCATAAAGCGCGTCAGAATACATCCTTTGCATGTTCGAGAAGACACATTCCATTGGTGTACAACCTCTCATGAGCCATCTTGACTTTCGTCCCAACGACGATCACCTGACACAAGTGAGACATTCCCAGCAATGACACCTACTTATATTGCTTATTCGAAGCTTAATCCACATCAACTCCTGGTGTTAGACCTGAGTGTTCATCTTCACTAAGTCTGGGGAAAACAAATTTATCTGCGCATCTGGATGAAGGTCTCCCGGATGAGGAATTACGCTAGCACCACCCTTCGTAGTCGTCAATGCCCCCAGGCTTAGATCCGCAGATTTCCTTTGTCACCAACAGCCGAACACTTCGCCTCACCTTGGCAGGATGATCAGATTCAGCTCTTCACTTATTGGAGCGGACCGTTTGGAAGACGGCTAGTCCTAACACATGATTTCTTCGAACATATACAAAGGAGGCAAACATCTCAAAAATCCCTCTGTGTTAGACAAAGTAAGAGCCTTAGCTCTGGTGGCTTCCTTTTCTAGAAGGGGGCCCCACCTTCAGACTTAACTCTCAACGGTTAGTAAATAGTGGGGGTCTCATGCCAGTTGTTCCACAACCCACTGCGATAAAGTGGTAACACATATGACCTCCTCACATTCTTTGTCGGCTAGTCATAGAATTTTTTCATAGTGTTTTGTCCTCCTGGGTAAGAGGAGTAGTGGGAAACAGTATAGCGAGAAAACACGAGCGATGAATTAGCATACACTCAGAGCAAGAGAATGGAAGATAAAGTTACACTTACGGAGTGGTTTGAACTCTCGTTCGAGTGAACGACCTCTGAACTGAAAGAACTTCGAATCAGCAAAAGCAAAGAAGCAATACTTCTGCCAAATCTTGAAGTCATTAGGCAAACAACTGGATCGTCAGTCAGATGTCGACTTCCTTCGCTCTATTCAAAATGAGAAGAATGATTTTGTGTCCATTAGGTACCAACTGGGCAAGAGAAATCCCAAGAAATCCAAGAAGTCCTAGATCACGTCAAGAACTGGAAATCGGATAATGGCGGGTCCTCAGGGATCCCGAACTTCGTTAAAATTTCAACAAGGATTGATTCAGAAAGCAACCTATCTTTGAAAAAACTCAAGGCCCTTGGCCAAAGTTGCATCATCAAGATAGTTTTGGTGAGCCATGAAGAAGAAGAACAATTTTTTCAATCAGAAGATGAACAGAGCAAAATCTCTAAGAGTGCGAAAAATAGAAAAAGTTAGTCTCCGCATAAAGGAAAACCTAAATAGGAATTAGGTTCTCGCCTCTTCTCCACATATCGTCGCCCATTCAATGAAATGCGCGGTGCAAGCAACGATTCAGACTCGATCATCATGAGCTGCATATCTTTTCAAGAAATGACTTAGCGAACATATGTGATGGCTCACTAACTCGGGAGGAGTAGCTGATGATACACTAAAGCAGTCTCAACTCTACGTCGTACACGTGTCATGATGATCTCAAGGAATAACATGCCCCAGCGTAAGCCCAACACTGATCCGGCCCAAGCGGTTCTAAGCCTGCCCAATGCAGTCCGCCAGACGGACTTGGATTCTTACAACCTGCCAAGCCCACACGTCCCACAGCTGTCATCAACACTTGTAAGCCCTGCTAAGGCAAGTATCTCGAGGATCATCTTTTGAACGGGCAATTACAACAACTTGTTTTCAACTAGAAAGCAAAATCAAGGAGTATATGTCACACATGGAGACTTGTACCCATATAGGACTACTCTAGGAACAAGAACTATCTCTCATGTATCTAAGAGCACAAGGCTAACATGAAAAGTTTCCTCTACAATGATATCCACTGAAGATCTCCTCCCTGAAACTACGTCATTGGATGGTATGGTCAGAACCTGGACTCTAGACTATAAATAAGACATGAGGTTCGGTAAGCTAATGTACGGTACAAATGTCATGCTTACAGCATTAATACACCTTCCTCGGGATCCATGTCTGACTTTAGCATCAGAGTGTCATCGACCACCACCAACGGATGGATTTGTGGCTCAACGGAAGTTCCTTGTGCAGGCCAACAGGTTTGTAGGTCAAAGTCAAAGCGGGAGGAGCGAAAATGATTGCTTTAGTTATAATCCAATATTTTACTTGTTTTTTTTAATCTAAAATTGGCTATAATCTACTATTTCAACGATTTTTTGTCTGCCTTGACATAGCCCACAGCCCTGACCGAATAGTACTGTAATCTGGTTTAGCCGAAACCGATAGCAGGAATAGCTGAAAGCCGCCGCTCTGAGGTAGAGTTGAAAGCCGCCGCTCTGAGATCTGAAAGCTGCCGCTTTGAGATCTGAAAGCCGCCACTCTGAGAAAGCCGTTGCCGCTGCTGAGGAAGAAAGTCGCCGCGACACAGGCTTAGAGGAAGAAAGGGGACGCTCTGAGGGAAAAAAGCCGACGCCGATCTGGGACACAGGCTTCCACCGCATCTGGGACGCTTCTGGCCTGTCGCCGTGCTCGCTGCTACTCTTGTTCGTCTGAGCGCAGAGATTCAGCGGGAGAGGGGCCCGCGAAGCACAGATCCCGGCTGAGACCAGCTGCGCGACGCCACTCCGCGTTGCAAAGCTTGACCGACCGCCGCTCTGCCTGGCTGCGAGGAGGGATCTCCGCCGGTCCCCGCCGCCTCTGCCTGGCTGCCGCTGCTCCGCTGTCAGGTTTGCTTGTGTGGTGTTGTAGGTCTGGCTAGGGCAGGGTACACCGTGGTATGACTGTTCCTCTAGCTGTCAACACTTCCTCTCCCCCAATAGGGAGTAAGGAACCTGCGAAAGAGGCTTCTAAGCCTTCTTTCGCCCAAATACTTAGAAAAATACTGGTTGATGAGGTTAAAAAAACAAATGTCGAGGGAACTAGATTTCGGAAAGAAGGAGAGGTAGCCATTGGGCTTACGACATCTGATGAAAAAAGTGGGGAAGCTTTCATGGAAAAACATGTGATAGTCTTAAAGTTCTCTATCTACAGACCAACATTGGAAGATATTCGAGATTCGATACATTGAACCTGGGGGATTCTAGGCGATTTCTCACTAGGTTTGCTAGATCAACGTCATGTTCTTGTTCGACTTCAATATGAGGCAGAAGCAAAGAAAGTTTTGGCAAGGGACTCGTTTTTATTCGGGGAGTTGGATTCAAAACTTTCTGCTGGCATGATGTTTCAGTCTAAAGCAGACCCGATATCGGTTCCACTATGGGTAGAGTTGCCTAACTTGCCTTTGCATTTATTTCATCCCCCTCTTTTGAAAGCAATTGGTGAACTCTTTTGGTTTCTTTTGCGCATGGATGATCATACTCGATGTCTTTCACGCCTGAGTTATGCTCGGTGTTTGCGTGGAGATGACTTTGGCGGAAAAGTTACCGAGCAGAATTTGGATAGATAGATCTAACAATAGGGGCTTTTGGCAAATGATTGAATATCCGGGTTCAAATATTGTGATTATTGCTCATTGTTAGGACATCAGGAGGATTATTACAGAAAAAAGTTAGGTCATAAGGGCAATGTGAGAACACCAACTTGGTGAAAGAAGATAAGAGTGAGAAACAAAAGGTGGAAGCCAAAGTCCTCAAGCAACAATTTGTCCCAGTGGTTAAAAAAAATAAAATTTCAACGACAGAAGCTAAAACTAGTGGTGTAAAGAATGATCAGGGTGAGGAAATCCAGGAGGACGTTGGTGCTGAGAGGCCAATGGTCAAAGATTCGGGGAATGTCATGTTGTCAAACAAATTCGAGTCACTTACGGAGAGTCGGAGACCATAGTTGAAGACGAGAGTAATCTAATGAATCATCAATTGCATTGTAAGACGAAGATCCAGTCAGTGACATGGTAGAACCAGAACAACGGAGGAAGACTTCTTGAGGCGGGGTACACAGCGGTTGAGATTGCAAAAGCGAGTCAAAATCAAGGAGAGACAATTTCAGGGCTTGCTTCGTCTCAGCCAGAGCGTGTTCTGCCAATAACAGAGTTTGCTTCGTCAGAGCAAGTCGCGTCACCAATCGTTGGTTTGGTGAACAGAACATCAAATGCTATAGATGATGATCAAAAGAAGTTGATCCCTAAGAAAAATGCGAATGATGACCAAGCTTTCATGCAAGAATGTGAGAATGCTTCAGGTAGCAGTTCAAGGCCGCAGCAGAGAGCGTACGAGTAGTTCACCAGTTGGAATCAGGGAGGGCGCAGGGGTTTCGACCAAGGCTGTAGGCGGGGATGTCGGAATCTCTAGCCCAGGGAAAAAGACGAGTAGTGGGAATGCTTCTCTACATATAAATGCAATGATTTTCAGGCAGTAACTCCGAACCAACCAAAGGAGGACGCCATAGCTGAGGATGATCATGTTGACAATGGTTTGTATATGGCTCTGGCAGTGGAGCGCACGTTGGTGCTCAGAATCGCGTTTCAGAGTGGTGACAAGGTGCATGACCGGAAGGTAGGGTTCCAGCAGATGCGAGTAATTGTACAAGATGACGAAGCTTTAGTGGATGCAATAGTACTTGAAAGCAGCCGAATATAAAACATATTAACTATTTGGTTCGTAACGCTAACAGCGAAACCGAAATGGAGACCGATACCGACATTTTGGATACAATCAGTTCAGAAGAAGAAGATTTGATGAATACACCATTAGGTCAAGAAGTAGCGTGTAGGTTTAAAAACAGACCAAATTCGAATATCGAAAAGATTTCATGCGACGGACATCCAGAGACATCAAGGTATATCCTCGTCGTCATCTAGAATGAAGAAAAATAACAGCAAGTATAGACATTGATCTAGGGGTTTGGTCACTATTTATTTTGGGTTTGCTATGATGTAAGTCCTCTGGTTATTTTTATCGGGTAAATCATGTATTCCCGACCTGATGTAAAGATTTTTTCAAGTAAATAAAAAGCCTAGTATTCTTATTAAAATAAAAAAAAAGTTCAATCTCAAAGGCTATTTCACATTTTCTCGATTATTTCATTCTCTTTTGAGGCTTAATCTCCAAGGTTATAATCTATCATTTTTTTTTTATTTTTTTCATCGACTTTTCAGACTCTTTTTCAAATGCTATAATTATAATTTTCGCGATTTTCATCTACCTTTATAGCTCAATTTAAAAGGCTATAATCCACCATTTCTTAGTTTTTCAATCTACCTTAAAAGCTCTATCACAAAGACTATAATCTGCAATTTTCTCAATCTTTATCTGTCATTGAAGCACAATCACAAAGGCTATAATCGGCAATTTTCATGATTATTTTAATTACACATGAAGCTCAATGTCAAAACACTATAACAACGATTATCTATATTTTTCAACTACCTTTGAGACTAAATGTCAAAGGCTATAATCCAAATATGTTACCGGTTTCTTCCATCTACATCTGAGGCTCAATCTCAAAGGCTAGAATCCATTATTTTCTTGATTTTCATCTACCTTTGAGGCTTAATCTCGAAGCAAGTAATCTACAATTTTCTCGAATTTTTTCATTTATCTTTGACGCTCAATCTCAAAGGCTATAAGCCATTATTTTCTTGATTTTCTCATCTACCTTCGAGCCTTAATTTCAAAGGATATAATCTTCGATTTTTTTTTTTTCATTTGAGAAGAACATTGTACTTCTTTTATTGATTATTGGATTGATTATATTTGCCCCGTGGTTTTTTACCCTTCACCTTGAAGGATTTTTTACGTATATCTTGGTGTCCTTTATTTTACATTGATTATTTGCTTTTATTGAGTACTTGTTTAACAATATTACTTTGTTCTTCCATTGGTAGAATTTCTTTGTAGTTGTTTGCGTTGTTTTCCCACAACAGAGTGGTATCTGAGTCAACAGTTCGGCACGCCAACATAGAACTGATGGACAATGTCCAAATCTCCTCTGACTGATGCTCTATGTGCATATTTGTTTACTGACATATCTAATGATGATTTGATTAGTTGTAGTAGACAAGATTATCGGATAGAATATTTGAATACATAATATATTAGTAGAGAAACCAAGAGCTATTCATATGATTATTATTCCCTGCTTCAATTAAATTAGATATGAGGAAGCATTGGATTCAATTCAAAATGTCAAAGCTTAGCTTTACTTTGCTTTATGCTTTAAATTATGGTGTGTCTAAGCTCCGCATCTGTACTCTAATACAGAATATACTCCAAGCATCAAAGTGGGGTTCAGGGAATAAAATTATATATATATATGTTGACAAATCGAGTAGAAAATACAAAATAGGGTTTCCAAACTATACACCAAACATCAAAGTGTAGTATTGATGAATAAGCAAGTTAGAATACTGGAAGACCCACATCTATTTCTTCCTTATTGAGGTTCCAAACTTGTAGTTCATTCACGTATAAGAAATTGACTAATATACGTACACAACAGACTCTCTCAAAGTGGTCTTGGTTCTTCACAATTAACCTTCAATTACCGGCATAAACTGTATGTATAGGGAATGGTTCGAAAGTAGTAGTCCGAGCTGTGAACCACTTCAAGCGTTTCGGATCCAATATCGTAAGAAATCAATACAAAAGGCTTGCCCTCCATACCTGGGTTCGAATGTCCCATCTGAAAGAAGATTTCCTCTATCATATTCTGGTCCAATTCCTTGAAATTTGATCTTGTACTTCTTAGTCACTGTCGTGATATGCTCCAGACTTCTTCTCCAACATCCAAATTTGTACATCAGTAAAAAATTCCTCTGTTGCATCCTTTATCGAATCTAATGTACATAGACTCCCTTGGAGCTCTGTCACTGGACACACTAAAGCCGCTGTGCATATTAACATACTCTTCTCTTCTCCAACACTGAATGATACAACTGTAATCCCCATGTCTAGATTATCAACCTTCCAATACAAAAACCCATTCAAATACGTAATATAACCTTCAATTGGATAGTTAGGAGTTGAACTCATTGTTCTCAATGAATTAGATCCCAGAGTGTAAATCGCCCATTCTACACAATTGAACCAACGTACCGCCATCAGAATCACTTTGTATTCATTACTTGATGGATGAAACCCGAACCCAACTTATATATAAGGAATGGATCGTAATGATTAATAACAAAATCATATTTTGGAAGAGTCCCAAATTGTCCAATGGTTGGATTACAATATGAACAGTGTTATAGTTAGCATAAATACAAATCAAACCATTGATGGAGATTAACTTGCTGTAGAAGCATAAAAGGCTGATTCTCATCTACACACAACTGTTTAGGAACAAAGCTTGTTTCTTCTTCAAGTGTTGATCCGGTGGGGGACTCGGGATTTAGTCGGGGGGGGGGGGGGGGGGGGATGGCAAGCAAAAAAATTTCTACCTGAGTTAGTAAAATAAGAAAAATAAAACTATAAAATACATTGCATTACAAAATTGAATTAAGTGTAATCCAATTTTAAACCAAAATAAGATAACAATATCAATAACCTTAGCAAGAGGCTAACGAGTGTAATAACTAGAATATATAATTAAAATCACAAAATAATTAGGATAAATATCTAATTGAAGCTAAAAAAATCGAAAATTTATGAACATAATAAGATCCTAATACAATTTCATCGAAAATGTTTATATGAGGCTCAAATTTTGTACCGAGTTGGCTAGTGTCTTATATTTTCATTGAATTATTTAGTTATTATTTTAGATTTTAATTTCAAATATTTTTTTGTTTGGAGGTTTTATGCTAATTGTGAACAAGCAATTCATTGCTTTAATGTTTACAATAACATATAAAATTGCGTTGAAAACAAAAGCTTGTGCTTAGGGACTAAAAAGCTCGAGAGCGTGTGGAGATGAATATCAATGGAGTCACTTCTTTTTACATGTTTTGTTTTCTCAATTTCCTGCCCATGTTGAGTTGGTCTTCCATTGTGTTGTTTTGTGATGGAGCGAGCAACTTTTTTTTTTTGTTTATAGATAGACGAAATCTAGATTAGCCAGTTTCTAATCCTATTCACCCTAAGAAAATAGAAACACAAATTAGGACTCTGATACTATCCTGTCAGATTCTAGTTTTATGTTATACCTAATTTTATAATTTGAAGTAGGACTTGTATTTGGATTTCTAATTTTAAGGTAGAGAGGTTTGGTAAAAAATGCTAGGAAATCAGGTTTTTGCAACAATGTTTTACAATTAAGTGATTGTGGCATGATCTCGAAAGAATGATGAAAGCCCCAAAAGTTTATGTATCTCGAGATTATAAAAAAACCTCTTTTGATGATGTCACATCATCTTGATTGCAAAACTTAGTTTCCTAGCCTCATTCGAAAGTGACACTTGGAAAGAAACACAATTTTATTTTTTTAAATGCTTGGAAGAATCAATTCTGCTGATACACTTGCTTTTCCTGATTGATAATCATGTTACTAAGGGTGTGTTTGGTTGTATGGAATTCTATGTCATAGAAATTCATGAGGGGGCCACTACATTTTAGGCTAAATTGATATATCACCCCACATCCACCATTTGGTTTTGTGATCAATGGTGGGAATGAAAGTCCCATGAACGTGAGAATCACATGCCTTGGGGGCCAAGGAGTGAGATTCTCGTGTTTATAGGACTTTCATTCCCACTATTGATCACAAAATCAAATGATGGTCAAATGGTAAATGTGGAGTGATATATCAATTTAGCCTAAAATGTAGTAGTCCCCTCATAAATTTTCATGACATAGAATTCCATACAACCAAACACACCCTAAGTAGACAACACTGAGTGATTTCTACTGGTAGCTGGATTCCAATCTGCTACTTAATACAGATTTTAAGTATCGAATAAAGTATTTTCTGCGGATATATATAGGATAACCTGTGTTTTGGCCAAGACCACCAGGTACAAATGAACATTATCAACTTGCCATTTCCTCTTACAAACCCGTACTCGGATAACTGAGTGAATGTTTAAGTGCATATACAAATAGCTAATTAATTCAAATAGCTAGATATAATGTGAAAACATTTAGTTTGTCTGATTGAAAATTGTCTGGGTTTGATCTATCAAGCATAAAAGTAAAACGGATATAATTTTTTTTTTGAAATATGTGCCCGGGGTTAGATTGATATGGAAAGAAAGCTTATAAGCACTTTTAGGCTTTTAATTATATATCGAAATTCAAAATTAAAATACTTTTGGTCCATCATTTAATAGGATCTTACTCACATCTAATGAGCCATACGATTCCTGCAAGAAAATAATAAATGTAATAAGTTCCTAGAAAGAGAAAATATTTCCGTCATTGTTGTGAAGCAATATTAATATTTATAGATGGAGTTTAATTGAGGGTTCTCAAGATAAACAATCTGAAAATCAGCATTTGGGACAGTACCTAATTTCTCTGTCTTTCTGATGATGGCGTTTATTGTCGAAAGACTTGCTTAAAATGAAAAGTTACAAAATCATTACGGTAGTACTGCAAAATTAGGAAACATCCACCCACCACCAATATCAATACATACAGATTTTCATCATTAGAAAAATTAGTTGTTCGATCTTTTTCTTCATGAATTTGGGGTTAAATTAACATGCACCATGCATCATATTCATATGGTATAGAGGTGAAAAGCAAAACGAATCTAAAATACATAATGTTAGGCTGATAGTAAAATGAAAAATTGACTTACATTTGTATATGATAAATCGCTATTCATATAACTATTATTTCTTGCTTCAATTTAATTAGATATGAGGAAGCATTGGATTCAATGATGCCAAAGCTTAGCTTTGCTTTTATGCTTTTAAATTATGAAGTGCTAATTTAAAGAATTGTCATGATCATAATGAGAAACGTTTTCATCCTATGATGTTGAAAATCCCTTTAGTCTTTTGATAATAAAAAATATTCTTATGCCGTCTATAAACTTTATTTCACTATCCACTTCTTTTTTTCTTTTTACTAGTTTAATGGTTTTCCGAAAAAAAAAAGAATTGAAAAAATCAAAGCAATGGGAACAATAAACAATCAGTCAATAGAAAAATTTGATGCACTCGAATATAAAAGCATTCCATGATTTGCAAACACACCTGTAACTGAGCAACAAGTGTCTACGGATTAGATTAGAGTATGTGGAAGATTATATCGTTGGGGCAAAGACTGTGATTTAGTTTTTCAAGTTAATTTCCATCGCCTGATTTTAAAAAATATTTTGGTGTTTAAAGAAAACATCAAAATTTCAAAGATACGTGAAATATATATATATATATATTATATATATATATTATATATATAATGAATTTCGAGAGTAAATGAAATATATGAAAAAATGCAAGTAAATAGATCTATTAATCACATAAATGAAGTCTAAATACTAAGAAATAAAAAAAAACATAAAATCAAAATATAATTAAAAAATCAATGATGATCTCAAAAATCAATATATAAGTAGAAAAAATAATAATTTGAAAATCAGATGGTAGTTTAAAAATCAATAAATAATTAGAAAATATGATAACTAGAAAACAGAACCCCAAATTTTTTGAAAAAACTCGAAAAATGTAATTTTTTGTAGCTTGTTTTTTTATTTTTACAAAAATACAAAAAACTTCAAAATTTTTCAAAAAAAAGTAAAAAAGGTAATTTGCACTTTGCCACCTACTATAATAGTTAATTAATAAGTAGACTCATTATTAATCACTATTGCAGTTACCCCTTGACTAGCGGTTAATGTCCAAAAACTGTCAATTTTCAAAACAGGTTACCAAAATGCCCTCATAAATCAAAGGCTGAGATTGAACCTTTCGGATCTCGAACATCTCATCTCAGGGAAAATCCTAAGGCCCAATTGAAATCGTAATCGTATCTTGAAGAAAATTCAACATTTGATTTAAAAAAAAATCTTTCATCTTAAACAACTCATCTCGAGAAAAAAATCTAACGGTCCAAATTTAATATTACAAACATCTCTAAATCTAACGGTCCAAATTTAATTATACACGCATCTCAAGAAAATCTAACGGTCCAGCATGCATCGAGGATTTATCCAAATTTAATTATACACAATTTTTTCTTGAGATGCGTGTCAGTCCGTTAGATTTCGTTAGATGTGCGCACGAATTTATTTGAGTACCCAGATTTTTCTCGAGATGCATTCACAAAGAAATATGAAATGGCAGTTTGTCCTCGAGTTACGTGCTAAGCTGTTAGTTTTTTCTCGAGATGCGTGCAAAGAGTCAGTTTTTTAATCGAGATCCGTGTATATAAAATTTGGACCATTAGATTTACATAGAGATGTATGTAATATTAATATAGACAGTTAAATTTTTCTTGAGATGAGTTGTTTAAGATTGAAGATTGAAGATTTTTTAAAATCAACTGTTGGATTTTTCTAGAGATACGATTATGATTTCAGTTGGACATTTGGATTTTTATCGAAAGTAGTAGTCCGAGCTATGAACTACTTAAGCGTTTCGGATCTAAATTGTAAGTAGTAGATGCCTAGAGCATAAGTCCAGGTAGTAGAAATCACTGAGATTAAAAATGTATAATACCACCAATAAGGAGCTTCAACGGCAAAGATATGAAGTAATCTAGCTTCTAGGTTAAAGGCTGATAAGTGAGCAGAGAGAACAGCTCCTAGACTTATTAAGGATGTGAACAATGCAACTGATAGGAACAAGTATGGTATGAAGTATTTTCTGTGGAGAAATATAGGATAGCCTGTGTTTTGGTCAAGACCGCCGGGTACAAATGAACATCATCAACTTACCACTTCCTCTTATAAACCTGGACCATGAAAACTGAGTGAAGGTTTAAGTGCATAGACCACACTATGATTGAATGGGTATGAGATATTAATAAACATGAGTGCAAACAATAAGTTCACACTCCAAATGCCAGCATGCCCAACACCATTTGAAGCACATCAGTTCTAGGACTCGATTCAAGGTAGAATGCCTAGAGCATAAGCCCAGATGATAGAAATCACTGAGTTTACAAATGTAATATTTACTATAAGGAGCTTCAATGGGAAAGCCATGAAGTAATCATCAACGGCTAAGGCCTGGACCATTGTTGTCATTAATAACCAAGTTATATTGGGCAAAAGTTCAAATGCATGTAAGAGCCCTTAAAGAAGCAGAACACGAAGGCTGCTGCAGCGCCAAGGAAG